>CAJVPM010001818.1:0-11114 GCA_910592325.1 Scutellospora calospora | reverse complement strand
AGTCCTCTTCAGATTCAAAGTATACTGTTATACTTCTCCACCAGTTTTCTGTGTTTATCTTCTCGAATGTTTCATAAGACAGATTCTCCCAATCCAGTTAGCCGCCAAGCTAAGTCGGTGTTACTGATCCTCCCTGTAGAATGGATTTATGTGTATCTGACTCAATCGGCATCTTTTGATGATAGTTTTTTTTTGGATCAAGTGTTAGCTGGTATGACCATCGAAAGCCGTACTACTTCACCAACTCGGGATTTCTACTATGCAGGTCCCCTGCTCATAGATCCTATCAAGATTTATTTGTATAACATTATGCTCTCTGAATATTCTGTCACACTTCCAATATTCAAATGATATTGATGCAATGTGATTTACAGGGTTACAACCCTAGAAATGGACAGGGTTTACCGTAAGTTAGATACAAAGGTCTAGGTAATTATTCAAATTCATCAACAGTGGGATTTGAACCCCAAACCTCTTGCATAGCAGTCTGGCAACCTAACCACTATACTAAGATCGCCAGACCTTCCAACTTAGGTAATCTTGTCTATCATTTATTAAGAGAAAACATATAAAATATTACGACAAAAATATAAACTAAACTAATTTAACTATAAAAATATCCTCTTTATATAATTTAGAACTCACTTAGCTATCTAAAGTACTCAGGTGTGATTTGCTGCAATAGTAAATTTTCCTCTCTGAAGAATAGAATATCTAAGTAGGGTTATATTCTAAGGATCTCTAGAAGGCTACTATGCGTCTATATCAAGAATGCCTATTTAATTATTTTTGAAACTTAACTAACTTTCTTTCGTACTCTCTGTAATCCACTTATCAATTTTATCTTTAGCTTCTTTCTGAATCCTTTTCTCTTTAGCATTAGATGATTCGATAGCCTCCTTTTTCACAGGATTTTAGTTTTTCTTTCCTGCTTGATACCTCTCCTGCTCTAATTAGTCTTTATATTTTCATTTCTTCCTCTTTTTCTTAGAATCTATATTGTTTCTTTTTTCTTACTCTGAGAAAACTTTATAACGAAATTTTCAAAATCTTTCAAAAAAGTTTGACCAGAAGATTTCAGTAAACCAGCAGATAGCTTTGTTTGCTTTAGATGCTGATCCAAAGAGAGCTTTAGCTTCTGCTAACAGACTTGAATATGTTAGCTCCTGTATATAAAGTTTTCTTTTTTCTAGCTTAACTTCTGTACTTTAACTTAGGAAGATTTCATTTAATTTCTGTGCTTTGATTTTGACTTCTAATTTGAAGATAAGTAAAGAGTTCAGCTCTTCAATAATAAATACTTCTATTTTCCTCAATATTAGTTGGTAGACTACACAATCTGCTAAGTACTCAAAAGATTCTGCTTTTGCATAATATACAATGCAGGTCTTGGTTTTGTAGAGTATAGGGTCTCTTTAGTAGCACATGTCTTTTGTTGGCAAAAGCTTATTTAGGTATTTTAGCCTAAATATTAGTATTTTGCTCTTTTTTATGCTCACATATTTTTTTCTTTGTAAGTTTTTCAAAACACTCTATGTATTTTTCTAGTTTAGCTTATTATTGCATTAGTCTGATAGCCTCTGGTTTAATACTGATTTGATACTATTTAAGTCTGCCTATATGTATTTATAAACTGTTGCTATAGTTATATTAATAAAAGATCTAAGTATATTATCTATAATTTTGTTTTTTTATAATGGGAAAAACTTAATTTTACTTGTAGTTACTTCTTGGGCTTCAAGAATTAAATTTAAAGAGAAGCCTTCTTTAGCTAACTGATCTGCTCTATCATTTCAAATATTTGAACTATGACCTTTTACTTTAATCAGATCTAGTTTAATTTCCTTTGTTTTATAGCAGTCTGCAATTTGATTGATTATGCTATAATTTTTTGCTTTAAAATTGCTTCTTAGCTTTAAAAAGCTTTTAAAGTTTTGGATTCCTTCAATTGCTACCTTGCTATCTGAGAATATTCTAATAGTTGCTCCAAAAAGTACTACTAAAAGTGCTGTTTAGATCATACCTAGTTTTGCACGTATAGACGAAGGCCATTCTACTATACTACTACTAAAGCTAATACTAGATTCTATCCTACTATTATCTGCTACTATCCAACTGATGTCTATCTTTTTAATTTCTCTCCTTTCTAAGTTTTCTACTACTAGTGAGCTATCTGTATATATATCTAACTTCTCCTTTCTTTTGAGTAATCTCGCTATTCTATTAAGCTTATTTTGTAAATTATTATCTCTAATTACTCTATATATAACTACTTCTTCTATTTCCATAATACTAACTTCTATGTCTTTGCTGTTATCTATTACTTTAGCATTAACTACTTCTCTATTATCTTTATAAGACGTAGTTAGTATTATAGTGAAAGTTAGCTCATTGTCTCTATAAATCTTGTTAAGCACCTAGTGCCAATCTGCGTACTTAAGTCTGATCAGATAGCTTATATCATTTCATTTCTCTAACTTGCAACTTCAGTATATGTTTATTGATGTAGAAGTTCCCGAGTTATCATTTTCTACTATTTTCTAGTACTCTACTATAAAGTACTTAGAATCTTTTTTTGTAACTCTTCCACATTCTAGTTTTCCTTCCTTCTCAAATATTACTCATTTTTTTTTCCTTTTATCTGCAGATATTCTTAGTTCTTTGCACCTTATAGCTGACTCGTTTAGCAAATCTATCTGAAACTCTGCTTTCAGAACTTTTGAGCTGCTATCTTCGAGGACTTTTGTCTTCAAATCTTTATACTAGTTTGGTTTTTGTCCTTTTCCCTTATACTCTCTAATAGTTTTGATTTGTCATGTTAGCAGAATATTATCATTTCTTGTAATTAGTTGCTCTAGTATGAAAATATTCATGTTGTTGCTGTTTCTGTAGTTGATTGCTTCTTTTTTCTCTAGTATACTTGATAAGCTTGTGCTTTTTAGGTTTAGACTAGTTTTGTAGAAACTACTTTTCTAAAAACTAAAACCTAGTTTTTTTGCCTCTGCTATCACTTTAAAGGCTAGGTTATATCTGAGAGTTATATCATCTAACTTTACCTTACTGCTAGTTATATTATTTAAACAAGTACTTTTATATTATGCTTCTCTAATTCTGAGTCTTGTAGTAATTCCTAGCTCATCTTATCTATTTATACGTATTGTCAGTTTTGTAATATAGTATGCTAACTAATTCTGCTAAATTGTACGTATTCCTAATATTTTTAAATGACTACACATACTGTTTGGAGCTAACTTTGCTAGACCTAATTTGTTTTTAATTAGTGTCCAAATTGGCCTTTGAATACCCTTATATATATTTTTGGAGAAAAATGAGGTTTGAAGCCTATATTCAATACTCAGTAGTAGAATACTATTATTTAAATAAACTAGCTGACTTACTGAAGCTTTTTTCTACAAAATAGCTTTACACATCTTTGCAACTTCTTTTGAGATGATTAGTTTATTGCATTCTTTTCTACCTTTTTTAGATATCCATACTCCAAGGTATCTTATTGCTTCTTTTCTTTTTTTTGCTCATACTATTATTTCTCCTTTTTCTCTTCTTTTTTCCTTTATCTTTATCTTTATCTTTTTCTCCACCTTTTTCTCTACCTTCTTCTCTATCTTCTTCTCCACCTTCTTCTCTACCTTCTTCTCTACATCTTCTCCATCTTCTCCTCCACCTTCTTCTCCACTTTTTTTATCTTCAACTTCTTCACTTTCAACTTCTTCTGCTTTGAATATTAATAGATTATCTTTTTCAGATATTTTTTTGGTTGGTTTTTTTTTAGTTCTATCAGCTACCTTTTTTAATATTAATACTTCATTAGGTTCTATTGAGGGTGAATTACCCCTTAATAGACTTGATACTGGTGTTACTATCTCTATTAGTTCATTGACACTTTTTTCTGTTATTGCCTCTACTATTTTTGTTATTGCTGTTTTTGCTGTTACTGTTTTTGTTGTTGCTGTTTTTGTTGCTACTATTGTTGTCTCTGCTGTTTTTGCTGTTGCTGTTTTTGTTGCTACTGTTTTTGTTGCTACTGTTTTTTACTACTGTTTTTACTACTGCTGTTGTTGCTGCTGCTGTTTTTGTTGCTGCTGTTTTTGTTGCTACTTCAGCTATTAATAGTTCGCTTAAGATTGCTTCATACTCAGAGAGCAAATCATCTGAAGAGGTTTCTTTCTTACTTTCTTCAGCCTCTTCTATTTTTTTTTTTTGTCTCTCTTCTATTTTTTTCTTTTGTCATTTCCACAGTACTACTTTATCATTATCACTATTATCATCATCTGCATAGCTATCTTTTTTTTCATTCCTGTACTATCTTGTCCTTTCTCAATATCTCCTGCTCTAGCTTTTTTTTTCCCAATATCATCTACTCTGCTTTTTCTTGCCCAATATCTCCCACCTCACCTTTTTTCTTCCTAATATCTCCTGCTCTACCTATATCTTTTTCTTTTTTTTTCTCACTACTTTCTTCTTTTGTTTTTTTGCCCTTTTTGCTCATATTTTTTTTTCTTTTTTCTTCAGTTTTCATCACTAGTTGAATAATCAGCATCAAAATCTTTTGCTATTAAATTATACTTTTTTAGGACTTATCGAATAGTACCTAATTCGAGCAATTATCTGGAGGTTTACTAGTATCATCGATATTATCCTCATAGCAGTGTTTAATCATTCACTTATTTTTAGGCTGAAATAGTTTTATATAAGAATTAATCTTTTTGTAAAACAGCTATTTAATCTAATAATATTAGCCCAATATTAGGCCAATATTAGTAAAATAATTATATATTTTAAATTTTAATAATGATTATTCTCATAGACATGATATCACAAAATAGGCTGAGATTATAGATAATCCTAACTTATTTTGTAATATCATATCTATGAGAATAATATACTAATATCTATATTTGGACCACGCTACAACTTATCTATATATCTTAATTTTTTATTACTATTATTATCAGTTATCTACTCCTTAGCAAAGTAATAGACGTTTTTACTTTTACTTTATATTAATATCTCTAAATCGTCTTGAGAATATCTTTTAATTCTTTCATTACTAGCCTTCATTAAATATGCTAATGCCTTATATCTTCTCTTCCTTTTTTATTTTTTTTTATGTATAATAATGAATTATATTTTATATATCAGCAGATTTTTGTAATTTGATAATTATCAAATTACAAAAATCTACTGATATTCTTATATTTATATTATTCTTACCTCATTCACCTTGCTATTTCTTGCTATTTATTTTTAATTGTATTCTTGCAAATCATAATCAGTGTTTATTTGAGCAGTGCACCTTTGTATTTTATGATACTGTTTCAATATTTTTTCAATGTTTATAGTATAATTTTTAAAACTAAGCAATTTTTCTATTAATGCCAGAATTAGGTTTTTTCTTATATCTTTTTGTTGAGATGCCTATGTTATTTGAGAGTCTGGTTTAAGGTTAGACAAGCTACTACTCTCAGTTAATATCTTTATTTCATCTTATGAAGAAAAAAAAATAATCCAAAATAAAAAACAGAAAAACAAAAACAGAAAACAGATCATACTATACTTATCTGAAGATGTGCTGATTGTTCCTTATCTAGTGATTTTAGTAGACTATTACTTTCTGAGCTCTTGCTTTCACTTTCTGAACTCTTGTTTTCACTTTTACTGCTACTACTACTACTCTCATCATCATCTTTATTTTTTCATTTACTTTTTTTCACTACCTTCTTTCTTTTTTCTTTACTGTAAAGAGCTTTTATAGCATCTTCAATCGTAGCTATAACAGCCTTGCTATCTACTAAAAATTATATTATATTAATTAATAAATTAAAATATCGACTTATCATAAATCTTATATTTTTTTTTACTATGCTTATATAATTGGGCTCTTTTCTTAGCTATTTTGCTGCTTTCAGCTTTAGGTAAGTATTTTTCTTTGTCTATTTTAAAAAAAATTATATTAATATTAGATAATTAAATAAATATTATAAGTGATTGAAAATTGACTTAGAAAAATTCATAAGGAAGATACTATTCTTATATAAGTTTTTTATTCTATATATTAATTATCTTCTTATTTCACTATATTTCTTAAAAAGTTCTTCAGTACTCAAAAAAATTATAAATATTATATTAATATCACTTGAAAATTATTAAATATTTTACCTTTTTCTAGACTGATATTATATCAAATAAATAAATCACGTTATTTCAGAGATTCATTATTGAAAAAGGTTTTCTGTACTTAAAAAGAATTGAATATTATATTAATATTGCTATAAAATCTTAAATATATTTTTAAATATTTAAATAATTTATCTTTTGATTATAGATATTATATTGAACCAATTAATCAAATGCTATTGTAGTTCAAAGTTCTTCTGTACTCATTACCTTTCTCAAAGAAGATAGACTTAAGATTAGATTAATCACTTTATTTTAGGGATTTGTTATTATTCTTAAAAAAGTTCTTCTATACTCTAAAAAAATTGAAAATTTTAATAATCGCTATAAATAATTTATCATTACTTTTTCTTAGACAATAGGCTAAAGATTTATTAATCACATTATTTCAGAGATTTTTATTGTTCACTAATAAAAATATTAAATATTATATTAATATCATTATAATGCAATCATTAATTATAGAAATATATTGTCTAATACCCTGCATATCAGTTATTGTTACTCCTATTTATTATATTATTTATTATATTGTATAATAAATAATATAATAAATAAGAGCGACAATTACTGATATACAGGGTATTAGATAATTATTGATATTTGATAATAACTGATATATATTAAGGTATTTGATAATACTAGATTAGGACGATATGCATAAGATCAGTATTTTGGTATTCGATATATTTGGATTTTATTATTTTCTTCTGTACTCAAATTAATTTTTGAACATTATACAAATTAAATACATATTGACATTAATTATAATATGTTAAATAATTACCTTTTACTAAGGTGAATAAATTGTTTCGTCATGTAATAAAGAAGCCTTTTCTTTAAAATATTCTGTATATATTATATTATAATAAATAAAATTTAATAATTTTCATTGAGAAGATACGTTAATTAACAGCAATAATAAAGTTTAAAGAAGTCAGCTTATTTGTTCTATTGTCTATTGCCCTCAAGTTCACTTCAAAATTCTAGCTTTGTGTTTATCTTGACACAAAGTTATTTGATTTTATACTTTGTCTTAGAAGATATTTTAGTGAATAATATAGACAGAATCTTTAAAAATTTTGCATATAACTTCAAAGAACTCTTGTACTCATAATATTACTAAATTAGAAAAATATTTATATTTACTAAAAAATATTTGTATATTTTTTGTATTTTATATTTGCAAGAAGAAAAAAATTTACGTGTTCTGAAGAGAAGTGATTTAATGCGTTCTGAAAAGAAGTTGTTTTTTATCATTGTTTACATGTCTTTTAAATATTATTAGGAATTTGAACTCTGATCATTGAATTAATTAGTGATTGAAACTACGGTATAATCTAGAGTCTTGTTAAATTTTATTTTAATTCTGATTTAACTCTAATTATTAAATAATCAATGATCGATTCTACAGTATAGCCTAAAGCTTTATTTTGTTTAAGATATTTATGAAAAATGTATTTAAAACAATTATTCGCACTATGTATTTTCTTACTAAAATCTTTAAAAAACATTAATAAAGAAATAATAATACAATTAAAATATCATTGTCTAAACAAGTATTATGTTATTGCGATAAATATAAATAGAAAAAATATATTAATTCTCGAACAAAACAAGATCATATAGCTTTACCTGATATTAGTACATCAAGTACAAACATCAAAATATTGGCTTCAAAATATGAAGAATCTCTTCCTGAATTTCTGAGTGAAAGTTCTAAAGATAGTGATTCTGAAGACAATAGTTCTGAAGACAATGATTCTGAAAACAATGATTTTGAAAACAATGATTTTAAAGACAATAATTCTGAAAACAATGATTCCAAAAACAATGATTCTGAAAACAGTGATTCTGAAAACAGTGATTCTGAAGAAAATGATTCTGAAGAAAATAATTCTGAAAAAAATAATTCTGAAAGCAATCAAAGTAAAGAATTAGAAAGTGAAGATGAAAGTACAACTAGTGATACAAATGAAGATAATTTGGTATCTGGTACTGATACAATAAATTTATTTCTTGAAGATAACTTTGATATACAAACACCTACTTCAAAAAGATTAGCAAAAGAAAAATTTAAAGCATCTATAGATGATGATAAAGAGATGATTATTGAACCAACTACAGAAAAAAAGAATATATTTGACGTTTATAACTTATCTGATGAAGACAATATAATGATAATTAGAGAAGATGATTATTCTTCTCCAAGTAGTTCTTCAAATAATTCTTCAAATAATTCTTCAAATGAATCTTCAAGTGATTCGCAAGAAAGTCGTAATCCTGTAAACTTTATTCCACTGGAAATTGATTCTGAAATTTTTGAATAACCATTTGATATTTATAACAATCGTCCAAATGATTGGTTTACTTTATAGATAATGAATATCAACAACGTTACAATATTCCTGATACTGGTACAGAATCATTAATTAAATTTCTTCGGTATTTACTTTTGTATTTTAAAATCAATGAAGCTGATAGGCTACTGACTTCTATGTATACTGCAAAATCATTTTTAGGGATTTTAACCAAATATAAAAAGTATGCTATATGTCTGAAGTGTTATAAGCTTTATAACCTATCGGTAATTAAAGACTATGTTCAAGACAATAAGCTAGCAAGTATGAAGTATACAAATATAGAATATCCCTATTATTAAAATAAATCACAATGATTAGCATGCAATAAACCATTAGCAGTAAAGCTAAAAACAATGGATAGTATCTTATTATGACCATCGAAAATTTATCCAGTTGGAAGTATAAAACAACAGCTCTATATGATATATCAGAGAGCTGGCTTTGAAAATATGTTGTGGTATTCTAGTAATAGAAATGTTCCAAATAGAATTTTCTCTGACATATATGAGGGAAATATTTGAAAAAATTTTGCTATAAATCCAGAAAATCCTGCACCATTTTTTACAAATGATACACTTGATAGTCATATCGGCCTAGCAATTAATATAAATTGGTTTCAACTATTCGATTATACAGTTTACAGTACTAGGTAATTTATGGAGTATTGTATAATTTACCAAGAGAAGAACAATTTAAACTAAATAATATATTAACTTTAGGTATTATTCCTGGTCCAAATAAATCAAGTAAATATCAAATCAATAATTATCTAGCTCTAATCGTCGACAAGTTAGTTGATTTTGCTTCTGATATAGATTTACCAGCAATATTCAAATATAAAAAAAGACGCAAAATTTATATCACTTTGATTCTATTATCAAATGATGTTCTAGCTTTAAAAAAGATTTGTGGTCATACAAGTCATACAGTGAAATGTCATCACTGTCTAAAATATGCAACATATGATAATTTATCTAAAAGAAGTCACTATGGTGATTTTGAAAATATAGATGAATGGTTTAATCTGGTAGATATTACAAAATATTTTGATGCAGTAAAAGAATAGTTAAATTGTACAAATAAACAGAAAAGAGATGATCATATATCTAAAACAGGAGTAAGATAGTCAGAATTATATCAGCTAAAATATTTTGATCTAGTTAAATTTATAGTTGTCGACCCGAAGTATTGTCTATTCTTAGATATCGAAAAATAGATAATGAAGCAATGTTTATTGAAAAATAATAAACTTAGCAAAGAACAACTTAAAATTATTGAAAAGTGCATATCAAGTACTAAAGTTCTAGCAGATATAGGCTGTGTTCCATCAAAAATAGCACAAGAGTCAAAAGGATTTAGCTGATTAACTGCAGATTAATAGAGAATTTTCTATCAAGTTTATGCTATTCTTTGTATATGGGATATACTAAATCTTGAAAATAGAGAAATTCTCTTTAATTTCGTTAGTGCATATAATTCATTAATAAGTTGAATAGTCAAACAAAGTGACCTAAACAAAGCACATAGGTGATTAATAAAAATGGCTAAGTTAATTGAGAAGAATTATAGTCTAGAATTAATATCGTCAAATATTCATCTTTCTCTTCACATTAGGCAATGTTGTCTTGATTATGGTCTACCATATGCTTATTGGTGCTATTCATTCGAAAGGATGAATAGCCTATTAGGTTCTTATCTAATAAGCAATCAGTCAATAGAACCAGAACTTATACGTATTCTAATAAAAAACACGCAGATAGAATATAGAATAAGTTTAGTTAATAGAAAGGATAGCGAATTATCACTGAACAAAATTCTTTCACTTTTAAATAAAAAAGTACGCAGAAGTTTAAAGATGACTGAAAATTTTGAAAGTGAAAATTTAATAGCATATATTGATATAGTAGATAAAATTAATACAAATATTATAACAAGATCAGAAAGATATTCTGATGAGATGATAAAACTGATATATAAAATATACAACTTCCAGAAAACGTTTATCAAAATCTAAAAGAATATTATACAACTCTCTATGAATTAACATCACTATCAATTGATAAAGTTGCTACACAATATGGAAGATTAAAATTAGGATCGGAAATATATGAATCAAAGATTGCCTCTAGCTATGTCAATCTTTTGTATATCAGAGCAAAATTCATTGCTTATAAAGGTGAATTAGTTGATATTTATCTGGGACAAATACAATTCTTTTTACAGCATAAATATAATGATAATATACACTATTTAGCTTATGTAAAATGGTATCGACTATATATTACCCGTAGATTTTATCTATCATTAAAAGATAATAATCGTTGTGATATTGAAATCTGATATGAGAAATTTTATCCAGAATTAAGAGATTGCATACTCTCCGTACAAAGGATATTAGGCTGATTTATTAAATCAACATATAAATTTAGATATGGTAATGGACAACAACAGGTATTAGTTGTAATCCCTATAAATAAACGTTTTAATTTATAGTAAAATTTATATTAGTATAAAATATCTTCTTAAAATAATAGAAAAATTATATTTATCATTTTA
>CAJVPM010001817.1:0-11116 GCA_910592325.1 Scutellospora calospora | reverse complement strand
AGTTCTAAGTTCTCTACTAGTTCTTTAATAAATATAATCTTTTGGCTTTAAAAATAAACTTCTCTAATGAACTGCTATAATGATATAACATTCCACTTTGACACCATTGGGAGTTCCCCTTCCGTGTCTTATGTTACTTGGGGTGTATTAAGAAGGCTACACCACTTGTAACAACTTGATTAAAAATATTTGTGAACTAGATTTCACGATATTATATTTCTTGATACTACATTCTGCACCAATAAATATAATATGGTTGCATGCTTTTTTGTTGTTATTAATAATTGTAACTGATCACAACTAGTTGCATCTGCTATGCTTAAAGATAAAAATGAAGATAGCTTTATTTGAATATTGAAAATAATTAATAATTGTATAGGAGATCTCATACTACAAGTAATATTTCCGAACTCTGATTTAGCAATAGCTAGTGCAATATGTTTAGAATTTCTAATTTCTGTTTATTGCTTGTGTTTATTCATATTAATTTCAATATAAAAAAGAATTTAAGAAATAAGCTTAATTCAAGTAAATTTATGGAATTCTGTAAAGACTTTTTTATATGTAGAAATACTTTAGTCGCAGAGTTATTTGAAAGTCATTGGGAAGCTTTAAAATCCAAATATGTTTTAGCAAAGAGTTATATAAAATGCCAATTAGATCTGTCAAAGACAAAATGAGCTGTATGCTATATAAATAAACAATTTACTGCAAGTGCTAACAGCACCCAATATGTGGAAAAACTTAATCATAAAATTTATAGTTGTGTTGAGTCTAACTCGTCTCTGTTAGAATTAGTTAAAGAAATTTAAGACCTACTTGATAAAGAATCTGACTTTATGAGATTAGAAGAATATAAAGATGAGATTCCAAGGTCTGGTGATCTTAGTATAGTAGTTAGGTTGCCATACTGTCATGTAAGAGGTCTAGGGTTCAAATCCCACTATTGACGAATTTGAATAATTACTCAGACCTTTGTATCAAACTTATAGTAAACCCTGTTCGTTTCTGGGATTGTAATCCTGTAAATCATATTGCACCAATATTAATCAGGTATTGGAAGCATAATAGAAAAGTCAAGTGTGATGTAACATTACATGAATAAATCTTGATAGAATCTATAAGCAGGGGACCTGCATGGTAGAAATCTTTAGTTAGATGATGTAGTATAGATTTTGATAGTTACACCAGTTTAACGCTTGATCTGGAAGAAGTCTAGATAAGAAGAATGCAAACCAAGTAGATATGAGTAAGTCTATAGTATAATGGAAAAGTTAAACATAATGTAATGTTATATGAATGACAACACCAACTTGGCTTGGCGACTAACTGAATTTGGAAGGATCTATCTCATAAAATATTCAAAAGGACTAGACCAATTTGGTGGAGAGCTACAGAAAAAACTGTGTTCATATGAACACCGATAAGAATATATACTAGCTTAATTGGGATATAGCATAGCATAGTCAGGTTATTCACAAGCCCTCACTGGAATAGAATGCAGGTGAGTACCTTGTGATAGGGCCCAGTCCTATGAAGATAATTTGAGGCACAAGTTGGTCTGGATGGTCCTCAAATGAGGCAGCATAAGATTAACGTAGATATACAAATATTAGGTTTAAAATAAAGTTTTACCATAATGCCAGAGAGTTTAAATAGAGTATTTATAGGCAGATACTAGGTATAGCAATTGGTAGGTAACCTATATAGTAGAACTTGTAAATAGATAATGACTAAAATTGTACATATAGCTAATTGTATTCTTACTAACAAACATAACTTGAAAATAATTCTTAATAAAAATCTGTAGACAGCTTGTTAAAAATAAAAAAAAATAAAAAAAAAGCTAAGATTTCTATAATTAGACTTGTAACAATATCTAAAACATTTTTTAATTTGATTAAAGCAACTATATTATGATATCTTATGCTAGTAATGGTTTTTAAGATTTGTAAGCAAATACAAGAGTGTTTTTTTTATGATTGTATAAGAATTAGCAATATAGATCTTGAGTCTATATTGCAGGAACTATTAGATACAGATTATAGTGAAGGAATGTATAAGAATAATTATGAGCTTATGAAAAATTATTTGAATAATATGGTTGTAACAGTTGAGTATACACAAATTATAGAAGTTTGAAAACTAGTAATATCTGGTAGGATTAAAAGCCAATATATTGTACTTGTAGCATATGGATCTCATATATGTACTTGTAACCTTCTTATTACACATAGTTATCTATATAGGCATTTTTATAAAATATTATGCTACTCTTCTCAAGCCAAATGGCACATAGGTCTTATTACAAGTTGATAGTACAAAGATGATTTAATTGAACATGATAACAACATTTAGCAACAACTACCTGTTACATTATATGTTGATTCTAATCAAAATATCAACAATCATATAAGTGATTTCAGATATATTAAAGAAGCTTGTAATTCGGATATTTATATACCAGTATTACAAAAACTTAATAGTACTAAACAAAAATATAGTCATGTACAGGGCATATTTTGAAAGGTTTTGGATTTAGCAATAGTAACAAATTCCTACAATGAACTAATAGGTATATGTCAAAGTTTTATATTAGATAAACAGAAAAAGCAAGAATTATCAAAAGGAAATGAGTTTAATATTGAAAACCTAGTAGTTATACCTTGAAAAGGAAGGCCACTCAGAAGAGCTAAAAGCACAGTTGAACTTCAAGATAATCAGACAAAAAAGTATCATTATTTATAGCTAATAAATGATAATCAAATATTTAACAAACCTAGAACTACTAATAGAGAAATTAAAAAAAAAAATACATGTAAAACATGTCAAAACTGTGGGAAAAAAGAGCACAATAGAGCAACATATGAAAATTAAACATTGTAGATAGTTTTCAATATATATAGCTTTCAATATATAATAAAATTTGGCTTTAATAATTTAATGCTATACAACTTTATATTCAAATATGTTTAATGCTATACAACTTTATATTAGTGTAAGTTAGAATATGTTTAATACTATACAACTTTATATTAGTATAAGTTAGAATATGATTAATGCTATACAACTTTATGTTAGTGTAAATTAGAGTAAGTTGGTTAGTTAGTTGTTAGTTAGAGTTAGAGTTAGGGTTAGATTAGTTAGTTGGTTGAATAGTTACTTATTATTTAGTTTTTAGTGCTAGTGTTAAGGTTAAATTAGTATTTAGTTAGTTATTTGGTTTTTAGAATTTGGGTTAGTTGGTTAGGTTAATTACTATATTAGATTTATTAAGATTCGAGAGTTAGTTAATTAATTATTTAGTTAGGTAGTAATTTAGTTTAGGTACTAATATTAGAATTCAGGTTAGTTAGTTGGTTATTTGATATTTGTTTTTTTGGTATTAGTATATTGTATGGTTAGTTATTTAGTAAGTTTTTGGTTATTTAGTTTAGTATTAGTATTAGAATAATAGGGTTAAGAAGTAAATTTGCATGATAAATTATTATTCTGTTTGGTATACTTGTATTAATTATTTTTTTTCCTAGTAATAAAGATAACTTTACATACTAGTATAAACTTATTTAATATTAAATTTTAGTATTGGTATTAGAGTTAGAGTGATAATATTTTTTGACTATTTAGCCTTTGTTTATTGAATTCTATAACATTATACAGTATATTAGTATGTATAATGTTATATGAAAAATACTATACGAAAAAATATTTTATGAAAATATTATATAAAAGAATATCGCGAAAAATATTATATTAAAAAATGTTATATGAAAAATATTACATGAGAGTAATGTTACATGAGAAAAAAGTTATGTGAGAGCAATATTACAAAAGAAAATTGTTACATGAGAGTAATATTATATGAGAAAAATATTATACGAGAGTAATGTAATATGAGAAAATATTTCACAAGAGAAATATTACGTGAGAAAAATGTTGTATGAGAAAAATGTTATACGAGAAAAATGTTATATAAGAAAATGTTATATGAGAAAAAATTATATCAGAAAAATATTTGTTGAGAAAAATGTTACACTAGTATAACCTAGTAAAATCACTACTGGTTAAGATTAGCAATTACCTTATTATTATTATTATTATTATTTTATTTTATTTTTTTATTTTTTTATTTTATTTTTTTTTAGGAAAGTGTGGAGTTTATACATTTTGAGTACAAGGTCGAATTTACTATTCTATAGGGTCTCTTCTTCTAGTTGATAGAACCTTAAGATTTCTCTAATTATATATTTACAATACTAAATTTGAAATAAGAAATATACTAGCTATAAAACTTTAACTTTGTCAGAATACCTTAGAATTTATTAAATCATTATTAGATCATTTAAATCTTTTTGTAGCTAATTTTCAATTACTTTCTTCTATAACTAATATAAGTAAACTCCACCTTTTTATTAAAGCTAATTATAGTTTGGATCAATATATCTATAATATGCTAATGGCTTCACAAGTTGCTGCAGTATAGGTAGAAGGTAATGATCATATAAGCAATACGAATTAAGATATAATTGTTCAGTTACAATCTCAAGGTCTACAATGAGTATCTGAACTGAATAGTTGTTATGATCTGATGCAATATCCACTTCTTTTTTCTAGAAGTAATTATAGTTAGCACCCTAAGATCTTATAAAACATATCACAAAAAAAAGTTACTATTAGATAGTACTATTCTTACAAATTATATTTTCAAAAATCTTCTCCAACATTACTCTTTCTTAGAGGTTGACTTTTTCAACAATATGTTGTTAATAATTATGTTAAAATTTATCTACATGTCTTAACTACTTATGTTTTAGTCAAGATAAAATTTATAAAGAATATTATCAAAGATTACAGGATTCTTTTCAATCAGAATTTGTTAATGTATATAAAGTAGAATATCATATTATTTTACCTTTATTTTTTATAGATAATTCTCAAGATATGTATTACTGATATCAAGATACAATAGCATTAGTACAATCTCGTAGAAAACTAGATGTATTTATTACTATTACATGCAATCTTTGGTGGTCAGAAATTACATCTGAACTTTTACTGATGCAAACTCCACAAGACAGACCAGATCTTACAGGTAAAAAACTAATTTTACTTATTTGATAAATTTATTAATCTTTATAATAAATATTTACTTATTATGAGTTTGAATATTTATTTCAGTTTTTATTATTTATCAAACTATGATTATAGAAATTTTAGTTATTACAAGTTTAGATATTTATTTTAGTTTTATTATTTATTAACAACAATTATCATAATAATTCCTTATAGCAACTTTGCTATTTATTTACTTTTATTATTAATCTTAATTATATTTGTTTATTTTAAATTTTATTATTTAATTTGGTTTTAATTATCTTATTTCTATTTATTTAATAATATTATTGTTCATTTTAATTTTAATATTTACAGTTTATTTAACTCTTGCAGCTCGAATTTTTTGTGCAAAATTACAAGAACTCAAGAAAGATTTTTTTGATAGAGATATTCTTGATCAAGTAATAGCTCATATGTATGTAGTAGAATTTCAAAAATATGGTCTCCCTCATACATATTTGTTATTAATATTTCATCATATAAATAAACTTTATGGAGCTAATAATTATGATGCTATCGTATCTGTAGAATTACCTGATCCAGCAGAACAATCTAGACTATATCAAACAATAACCTCTTTCATAATTCATAGTCTATATAAGTCTTTTAACAAGAATGCTACCTGTATGAAAGAAAATTTGTGCAGTAAACATTACTTTAAAGAGTTTGTTAAGGAAATAGCAGAAGATGATAACTCATATCTGCTATATCAATAATGTGATAATAGATGATATGTAATAATTAGAGATGTAAAATTAGATAATCATTGAGTTGTTCTATATAACTTTACCTTTCTTTTAAGTTTGATTATCATATAAATATTAAAATATGCTCTAGTATTAAATTAATAAAATACCTGTATAAATATGTATATAAGAGTCATGACTGTGCTACTCTAAAAGTTACTAATACAGATAAATTTTCAGCTTCAATATTTCAGACATTAATCTTTTAGTATTTTGCTTGCAAATTCATTTTCCTAATCAACAAGATATAATATTTTTGAAAACATCTGATCTAAGTAGCATCCTTTCTGATGAACAAAACAAAAAAATAATATTAACGGAATACTTTAATATTAATTAAACTGATCTGAATACTTGTAATTATTTGTATTATGAATTTCTACAACACTTTATCTGGAATTAAACTACTAAACAATAGAAAAAATAGCATCAAGAAAAAATAATAGGAAGAATATATACAGTTAACTCAAAGAAAGAGAAATGTTATTATTTGTATATACTTTTAAATAATATTAAAAGAGCTACATTATTCAAAGATTTAAGAATTATAAACAATTATGAATGTATAATATTCAAAAAAGTGCAGCAAAATAAAAACTTATAGAGACAGAAAATATTTACTATAAAACTATTCAAGAAGCTACTCAATATCAAATGCCTTATATACTATATTAACTATTTGCTATAATATTAGTATTTGGAAAGCTAAGTAATATTCGATCTCTGTAGAATAACAACTTCAATACTATGTTTGAAGATTTTGTTAAAGAAGGAATTCCAAATAATTATCTTCGAGTCAATGCAGTTCTTATTCAAATAAATAATTTCTTAGAACAATATTACAAGTCTTTAAATAAATATAATCTTCCTCCGTTTACTTTATCTAGCATAAGTCTCTTTGATAAATTTTTAAAATAATACTAATGAATTAAATATTTCTATAATTACTAAAGATTTAGCAAAAATTGAATTATTAAATAAAAGCCAAAAACTGATATTTAATACTGTTATAAATCATATTAAAAATAATTAATTAGCTGTTGTCTTTATCGATAGACCTGTAGGTATATAGAAAATACTTAACTTTTAATTAAATATTTCAACAAAAAATTTTTATAATTTAATAAAATTGTACTCTATATAAACATATTTTTTATTAATATTCTCTATAAATTATTATTTTGCATAATCTTGAACTTACAAAATAAAACTTATTATATATTTAAATTATATGAAACTGAATAATTATAACTTAATTAAAACTTATAACTAACTCTTATGATACAATATTTTTATAGGTTTGAGAAAAACTTTCTTATATCATTGTTTGCTCACTAAAATTTATTTAACTTTTTCAATAGCACTTGCAATAGTTTCATCCAGTATTACTACTTTACTTATGCCTAGAGGATGAACTACTCATTCTAGATTTAAAATTCTCTTAGATATTAATTCAGATTCAATATGTTCTATTAGTAAACAAAGCCATTTAGCCAAATTTTTAAAATTAACAAACTTATTATCTGAGACAAAGTTCTAATAACAAATTGTTATTCAATAGAAGCTTTGGATCGAACTCTAAAAGATCTAATAAAATATAATCTCCTATTTGGTGAAAAAAATTTTGTATTCAATAGAGATTTTTGCCAAATATTACCTGTAATCTCACGAGGAAGTTGTGTATAAATAATTAATGCTACTTTAAAATTTTCTCCTTTATAGTCTATAATGGAAATTTTCTATCTCTACCAAAATATGTGAATTGAAGATAATACTGAAACTAATAACTTCAAAAACTTTCTACTAAGAATCAGAAATAGAACTAAGCAAACTTTAAACAATGATATGATCAGAATTCTAGATAATATGATAATTCACTAGCATAATAAAAACTCTTTGCAAGCACTTATTAAAGAAATATATCTATCTCTCTTTATTAATTTTATGAATAACTCTTACTTTACTGACAAAGCTATACTTACTACAAAAAATGAATATATCAATAACTTAATTATATAATCTTAGACAAACTTTCAGGCAATTATATAATATATCAGAGTTTTGATACAGTTCCAGATGATAACAATAATCTTTATCAACAAGAATTTCTTAATTCTATAAATATAACTGACATCCTCTCTCATGAATTACATTTCAAAGTTAATACATCTATTATCTGCCTTTATAATTTAGATCTACTTAATAGTTCATTAAACTAATATGTCAAGCATTTAATCCTAATATTATTGAAGCAGAAATAACAATAGACAATTATCAAGAAAAATGAATATTTCTTCCTTGAATATCTTTTATCTCTCTGAATAGTATAAAACTTCCTTTTATACTAAAGAGAAAGCAGTTTCCTATTAAACTTGCTTTTGCATTAACAATTAATAAATCTCAGTGTCAAACTATTTCTCATATAGACTCTATTTACCTGAACACATATTTACACATAGTTAACTTTATGTAGCTTTCTCATGAGCTTGATCTTATCAGAATATCAAAGTATTAATCAAAGATAGCAATATTCCTAGTAAAGAAGATGTTTATACATGAAATATAGTATACAAAGAAATTTTACACAATTAAGATTTTACTAAAAATCAATTTTATTAATATATATTATTGTTGAATAACTGTACTGTAATACATAAAATATATAATATATTAAAATAATTTTTCTATATATACTTAGTACAAGCAATTTATAGCAAAACAATTAACAAGAATATTTAATAAACTATAATACAAATTATAAAACATAATCAAAAATAAGACCAAATAATAATATATTAGTTAAAAATAACTAACAATTTCATATTTGTTTTCTCTCTCTAATAATATATTTTTTTAAATTTTGTAACCTTAAATTACTATACAAAGATTGATTTACACACCCTTTACCCTTCTTATATGAAATATTTTTCTTTGTTAACCTATTAATATCTTTTTCAGCAATAATATTAGTTAAATTATTACTTTTTATATTACAAGATCTGCACTTTATATACTCAATATTATCTAAACCTTCATAGTATATTTATCAGAATCATTAGTTTGAACACATTTTGGTGAATAAAAACAATCTGATAAATTAAATTCAGATTTATTTTCAAGATTATACGAACTAACTGAAGGTAAAATTTCAAATTCTAATTGGTTTTTTGAATTCTCAGTAATATTTTGATATGTTATTAAAAGTTTGGATCGAATCGAAGTTTGTAATACAAAAGAACCCTAAGCTGCATTACTATAAAGAAATTTTTCTTGCTAGCAAAACAAGTATTAATATAGTTAATATCTTTCTTATATACATAAAATTTATTATTGATAATTTCCATTTGACCAACAAGAAATACTAATGATTCTAAAGGTTTAATAGTATTTTTCAAATACTTAAAACGTGAATTATAATATAGAAAATAGCTTTTATATTGAAATTATATTCCTGACTAATATAATCATTTACCAATATCTCAACAACTATATCTTCCTTAATTTTCTTAGGTTTTTCTTAAGGAATACCAATTAACGATATCTTCAAAGGATATTTATTCAATTCAAAAACATTATTAAGAATTGTTATATGTGTAAATATCAAAACAGTCATCTAAAATATAAATTAAAAATACAAATTTAGTACTATAAATATTAGTAAATAATAAACAAATATCTTTGCTCTTTAGTTATTGCTATAATATCCAGACATTATCTTGCCTCTAACAGAATAAAACTAATCTTTCTCAAATATCATTTAAGTCTCATAATCTCTATCATTTAAGTCTATTAGTATAAATAAAATCAACTTGATATCGTAATTTTTACATTTAACAGGATATAGATCAAGTATCTACACTACTAGCAAATTCAAATTCTCTTTAACATGTTTTTTTTACATATTTGATCTTCACAATTATATCTGTATAACACAGCATTAAACAAACTTATTTCAAATCTAGTATACATAATTAGATTATAGACATGAACTAGTTTATTTCATAACTATAATTCAAGACTTCTTAAGATCACATAACTATCTACTAATTACTATACAAAAATTATACTTATAATATCTGAAATTACAATATACTGATATTATTATATGTAGTGATTAATAAATAATGACAATTAACTTACATATACAAAACTCTAAAATTGTTAATTATACTACAACCTGTTTTTACTACTTATAATTTATTCCCTGTTATATTATAATTGCATAACAAAGATTTTAATATAATTAATTACAATTTTTATTTGACTTTTTTATTTTACTTTATTTTATTTTTACTTATTTTTCTAATTTATTTTATTTTTATTTTTATTTTTATATTATTTATTATTCTAATTGAAATAATAACAATATACTTATGAGGTACAGAGTACTAAGCATATACCTAGGAAAATATTTCATTATTCTTACAGTACTATTCTAATAAATAAATAGTATATATATGTATATATAAATATATATATATACACAAAATTATACGTATTACTATTATATATATTACATATATTAAATTACAAATAAAATACTTTGTATATATAATATAATATAACTACTTACAAATTTCTGAAAATTCTAACAAATATTAAATCTTAAATAAACTAGGAAAACAGGATTTATTAGATTCTGAAATATCACTTCACTTTAAACAATATTAAAATATAAATAACATATTAATTTATTGGTATCATTTCTACTTTTACAACTTGAGAAAAAGATACTATATTAATAATTCAGCTAGTACATATATTATAAACTATCTATACTAATCATTGAGTATGATACTAAAAAATACTACAAAATCATTGAAGTACAGTATCAATATAATAATAATAATATAATATATAATATATATATAATATAATATAATATATAATTATATAATTATTATATAATATTATATAATATATAACAATAATAATAATAATAATAATAATAATAATAATAATCTATCTATCTATTTATCTATCTATCTATCTATCTATCTACATAATTTAATCTGAGTTGCACACTTTAATATTTTTAATTGTATACGAAAGACCAATTTTATGATACCAGACTTAACGAACAGAGCAGGCTTTAATATTCTCTACAACTGTAAGAACTGAGTATATGGTGAGCGTTTTTACAGAAGACTTATAATTATCTTCAACTACCATTACATTAACACCTACTGAGAACAACTTATGTTATAACAAATTCCTTTCTTATCACAACCTACTAACACTTCCAAATTCACAAA
>CAJVPM010001816.1:0-11122 GCA_910592325.1 Scutellospora calospora | reverse complement strand
CCGCAGCCAATCATGTGATCTACATATGATTTACTAAGAGAAATCATATTATTTGAGTTATCTCGGTATACAGTAATTCAATCTTAATGATTTTAGATTCGTTGGAATCGTCTCGATGAGCTGAATCTAATGGTATTTGTTTAATTTAATTTGGACTGATAAAACAAAAGTTATTAAGGATTTTGTATTATTCCTTAATATTCTATATGTCAACAATAAGTAATTTCTTCTGTTGTAATAGTATTAAGAATATTATCATAATAAGAAAAGTAGATTAGAGAAATTAGTTTATAGTAGTTTTTCTAAGTTGTATTAAAGATTTCTTAGTTAATAGACCTATGTTTAGTCTATTTGTCAAAATTATCTTTGACTTGTTCTTTAATAAGAGTAGGGTCAGTTGTTAGTTCTGTATCAGTTTTAAAATTTTGAAAGAAGATATGCTTAGTATATCTATTAAAAATACTGTTAATTATCTTTGTTAGTTGTGTTTGGAGAGCTGAGCATCTTTTTTTAGTTGCTATATTTATTTGTTATCGAATATGTACTGAGTTTTCTATTTCTCGAGCTTTATGTAAAGTTTTTCTAATACTAATAATGCTAACAATTTGCTCTCACTTAACATTGTGACTCATAACATTAGAAGATATAACAATGCTCTCAAAAAACAATTATGAGAAGACTTTTGTTTTTTTCATAACTATAATATTATTAGTTTAACAGAAACTAAGCTTACTAACTCCAAATTAAAATTTTTCAATATACAACATTTCATATACTACTTATTCAATTCTGCCTCTTCTATAGAAGGAACTAGAATTAGTTCTCAAACTACTTAACACTATATATTTATAAAATTCTTAAATATGAAGGAGATGCAATTTCTATTGACCTTTTCTTCAAACATGATTTCAAATTTAGAATAATTTCAGTTTATTTATCCTCTACTAATATTTCTTATAGAAATTCTATACAAACCAAAGTTAGCTAATAGATATAGCAAGCATTAAATCAACAACTCTACCTAATAGTACTTGGAGTCTTTAATGTTGATACCTCTACAACAAACTTAACAAACCAAAAATCTTAACTCATTAACTTTCTCATATGCAACAACCTATATAATCTTACTAACTATACATCTAACATATCTTATACATAGTACAATAACTAATTAAATACTAGAATTAACTATATATAGTGCTACAAGTCTATAATACCATATGTAAAGGTTTAGTTATAATAAGATATTATTATGTAGTTTTGCCAAAAAAATACTTAATTTTTATTAAAGAAATTTTGCCAGATTTAAATAATTTTTAAATATACATAATTTTAAAAATAAAAATACATTAAAAATAAAAGCTTAGTTCGCTCATTAGGCTTACTAATCTATCTGAAAGATTCTGGCATAAAATAATATATAAATAAAGATAAAAATAGAAAATAAATATAAATCATTATAAATCAAAGTCAATCATTAATACACATATTAATCACATTATTGATAAGTAAAATTGTACTATAGAATGAAGTAAATGAGTTATAATAATACTTATCTATCTATGTTACATTTGCTAAATTAATCTTTATTATATTTGATAAGCTGATAAGCTAAATATAGCTAAATTAATTATAGTAATTAGCACATTATTAAGAAAAGATTTAGAAAAATAATGAAAAAGAAAAATTACGGAGAAATTATAGTATTGTTACAGCTTCTATTTTTTATTTTAAACCAACTTCTTAGCTTGTTGTTATCTAAATACTTTTTAATAGCTTCTATTGCTGCTTTGCTATCAGTGAATATATAGATTTGGGCCCTACACGGTACTATTAGCAAGGCTGCCCATATAGCTTCTAATTCTGCATGAGTTGATAAAGGCCAGTTTTCTATACCACAACTAAAACTGATACTACTATCTATTCCCTCCTTATTTCTGACTAACCAACTAGCTCCCATTTTACCTGATCCCAACTCTCTGTTGCTTCCTACTAGTACATCATCCGTGTAATAACTAATAACCTCCTTCTCTTTTAGCTTCTTGTATGCAACTACTAGCTTTCTCTTGATCCTTTTGTTCTTTACTACTCTTTGTATAATTGCACTTTCGAGGCTATTTGCTGTGATTTTTACTGATACCTCTTGGTCTGCCTTATGATTTATATAAGATTTTTTATCCTCAATAAGTGCTAATAGTGGTACTCTCAATATTACTTCTTTTCTATTAGTTTTCTTTACTTTGACTACCTAAGGTTTTTTATCATATCTGATGCTGACTAAACACTCATTATTGCCAGTGCTTCTTATGTTGCAACAGCTACACTTGTTAAGTAAGCAATCCTCTGCTAGTTGGCTTGATCGTCTTTAGTACTCGACTATTACAAGTTTCTCTGTTTTTCTTGCTATTTTTTCTAAATAGAGATCTCTTTTTCTTTTGAAAAGTACTCATTCTCTTTTCTGTTTATTTTTGAAGATAATTTGTAGTTGAGCTTTCATTGCTTCTCTATTCAGACTCTTTACTTTGTAGAGGTCTTGTACTTCTCTAGAGCTGTTTTCTTTTAGTATTCTTTCTTCAAGTTTTTAAACTAACTTGGAGTATAGCCCTTTGTTTTCCCATCTCTTATATACTTTAGTTGATCCCAGGTTAACAGATAACTTCCTGCTCTATTTATGAGCTGTTCTAGTATGAAGAGGTTCATCTTATCTGAGTTTAAAAAAGTACAAAGCTCTTTTGTGTCTATTAAGCTTGAAATTTCTGTTCCTTTGATATTTATAGCATCAGAGTCTTCTAAGATCTCATTGATCCTTATGTTTAGTTTAGCTGCTTTATATAATACTTTTATAGCCAAGTTATTTGTAAGAACTGGTTTATTAAACTTACAGTCCTTGCTCAGGGAGCTGCATAAATATTTGCCTCGTAGTTGTCCTTCTTTAACTCATAGTCTTGTTGTTACTCCTAGAGGACCTTGCTAGTTGAGATGTAGAGTAAGCTCTGTGAAGTGATGTGTGAGCTGGTTTTGCTAGATTGATCTCATGTCTAAGAATCCAATGTGGCTGCAGATTGAGTTTGCTGTTGACTTGGCTAGCTCAAGTTTGTTTTTAATTAAGATCCAAATTGGCCTTTGTAGGTTTTCGCATTTTAATTTGCTTATGAATGTTGTTTACAGTTTATATTCTATGCTCGGTAGCAAGACACTATTGTTTAAATATATGAGCTAGCTTGCTGATACTTTTTTTCACCTTATAGCTTTGCACATTCTGCTTACTTCATTTCTTATAATGTTTAGACTATAATGTTGTTTTCCTTTTCCTGAGATCTATACTTCTAAGTGTCTTACTATGTCTTTGTCCTTTTTTGCAAGGACTTGATCCTGGTTCTTTTCTACTTTAATCGCTAGTATCTCGTTTCCTTTATCTTTTTTCTTGCCGTTCACAACTATTAGCTCTGACTTTTTACTATTTATTTCAATGTTGTTTATCTCATAGAACTCATTTGAGATATTTATTATTTTTTGTAGCTCATCCTTGGATCTTGCTATCCAAGTTGTATCGTCTGTATAAGCAAGCATAGCTTGTTAGTGTACAAGTCTTTTGATTTTGTTATAAGCTATGTCTATTGGCCAGTTTGTTGTCATCTAATATCCCATGTCTTTTGTACTGTTTACTGTATATAGAAGTGGGTCATAAAAGATATGCCAAACTAAGAGTGAGATTACTTCTCTTTAGTTGAGTCTATTTTCAGCTTCAAATTCATTTGTTAGCCTGAAGCTTGTAATCACCTTGATTCTTCTTTTTTTATACAAGCTTAATATAAAATTGATCATGTTTTTTGGTAGCTTAATTCTTTTTAAAGCTTTCTCTAGCATTTTTAAGCTTACAGAGTCGAATACTTTCTGCATATCTTGAAATAAAATCCATAGCTCATTATTTTTTTGTCTTGTATCCTCGAGTATATTGTTCATTATATAAATTGAGCTCATTGTACTATCACCTAAAAGCCCTGCATAATTAGAACCTTCTAAGACATTGTAGTCTACTATAGTCTTGTCTAGTCTGTGTATTAGAACCCTCATTACTGTTTTGCAAAAAGTTTCAATTAAAACAATTGAGTGAGTGTTAGACAAGTTATAATTCTAGTCTTCTCCTTTAGGAATTGGGTAGAGTTAGCTGAGCTTCTATTTGGATGAGATTTCTCCTTCTCTTATACACAGGTTAGCAAGATGTCTGAATATTTTTTGTGCTATTGTGCCTGCTTTTTTTATTAGTGGATAGCTTATACCGAATAGGCCTAGTGCAGACTTAGGCTTTGTCTTTTTAAGTGCCTTTAGCTATTTCTCTTTAGAGATCTCATCTTCCAGGCTATCATATATTTTGCTATCTATTTTTTCCAGTAGATTATATACTTTTTTCTATCTGGCTAGCATGTTTAAGATGCAGGTATTTCTTTTGCGGAATTGATTTTTGAAATAATTTTTCACTTCTTCTAATACTTCTTCTTTCTGGTTTACTAGTACTATTTCTGTGTTGTCCTTTTTGACAATTCTGTCTATAACTACTCATTTTGAAGATCTTTCAAGTAGGCTACTTATCATGTGTTTAAGTTCTCCTTGTATTGCTTCACAGTGGTGTTCAACTGCTATATTAATTTCTTCAAGATCCTCTTTCTTTCTTGCTTGCTGAGCTTTTAAATACATGATTTTCTACCATACCTTTAGCTCTTCATGTCTTTTTTTAGTCTACTTAGTTTCAGAAAGCTCTTCTATTTCTGTTTCATACAGACTATTTATTCTTGCTATTTTTGCATTCATGAAATACTTATCTGTGCTATCGATATTCTGACATATTTCGAGAAGTATTGTTGACATATGCTTCTAATTATCTTTAGGTCTTTTTTAATATTTTTGCTCTCTTTTTTTTTTTCAGGAACAGGTTTTCTACTGTAGACTTCTTTTCTGGAAAAGTTGATCTTGCACACTTGATTATACTTGTTGCGATTATGTCTCATAAGCTATCCTTGTTTAATGTCTCTAAATAAGCTAGATCATGTTCATCTTTTATAATGTTCAGCTTCTTCTTGAGTAAACTGTCTAGTTTTATTTTATAATCCTCTCAGTTTTCTTCTGTTGCTTTGTCAATAAAAAATGACTTTCTTTTCCCTTTTAGTCTTTTTTCACAAGCCAAAGATCTGTTTTTCTTCTTTATGCCTGTTAGCATTTTTGTGATTACGATAGCATGATCACTGTTTGTGACTATATCTGCTTCTAGTATATCACAATAAGTAAGGCCTTGGCCTAAATTTTTAGATACCCAAATGTAGTCAATTCTAGACTTTACTTGATCATTTTCTCTTGTAAATTTCTTTTCATAAGGGTATAATTTCCTAAATGTATCAATCATATTAGAGTTTTCAAGCCATTTCAGGAGTAGAAGTTTTTGGGTTCACCTAGAATCCTCTCTGTTCTGATCTAGCTCTCTGCAGTGAATTTCATTAAAATCTCCCAGTATTATAACTTTTGTAACTTTTCCTTTACTTTGACATTCAAATATTCTTTTGATGACCTGTTGCTAGATATTTTTTCTGACCTTAGAGTTATTGTGTAGTATTTATATTACTAAGACTAGCACTTTATGCCTTTTGAATACAAAAAGTGTTTTTAGATAATACGCATTTCTTCTTTTTACTTGGCTTAAGCGTTTTTCTCATTTTTTACATATTATTAGACTGATACCAGAACCTTTCTTCTTGTTTTCTTCTGTGTTCGACCATATGCCTATATAATTATCCTGATCTCTTAAATTAAAATTGTTTTGTCTACCTATTATATTTGTTTCATTGATTCTAATTATATCAACATTTTCTTTGCTTGCATATTCTAATAATAATTCTAATTTCGTAAAGTTTTTCTTTATCCTATTAATATTATGTGATGCTACTTTTAATGTTTGAAAGTCTTCTACTACAACTTCTTCTTCACTTCTTTTAGAGAGACTCTCTGTGTTGAGACAGTTAGCTCCACTGTCTATTTCCATTAATTCAACTGAAGCGTCTGTTAGGAACGATTTAGAGCCTCCCACTCCATATGTTGAATTTTTTCCTTGAGGCTTCTTATGAGTTGTAGTATGTAATCATAAGTATTTTCTAAGCCTGAGATCTGTTTTTGGGTTGCCATTATACTGCTAGATGCTTCATAATTAGCTTTCTTCTTTTTGCCTTCTCGTATTTCTCTTCTCTTTTTCTCAGAGTAAGCACTTGTCTGTGTAGTTTTCTTTGTTTGCTCTATACTGCTTGTTATTTCTTCTTCACTTAGAATAAGTCCTCTAAGAACTTCTTGGTCTTGTTCTATATTTCTTCTTGTTCTAGAGCTTCTTGTATTACTTCTTCTAAGAGCCTCTAGCTCTTCACTATTTTTAGCTTTCCTACTTTTTAGATTTGCTTCATATTTTGTTGAATTTGCCTATCTTAGCTTGTTATCATAGTAGGACAGTAAAAATTTGGAGCAGTTTAACATATCTTCTTCCTTTTTAAAGTAGACTATTGCACTTCTCATATTGTTGTTATTGGAATTCTTGAAGAGTATAGTGCTTTAGCTCCTGATCTTTTTATTTGTCTTCACAAGAGTACTTCATTTATGTTTTCTGGTAGATCTAGTAACCTTTTGCTAAATCTGTTTCTTGTGTAAAGCAAAAAGAGATTGTTAGTACCTGTTGAAATTCTTTCTAGTATCTCATTCGCAAATGGCAAGCACCAAGTCTCATTTATTTTCTTTTTGTCAAAGGTGTCTGTTTTGAATTCTACTTCTGCTCTTGTTTTGTCTGAAGCACTTTTGATCATTTCAATATGCTCTACTCTTTCTAGAAAGTGAACTATTTTGAAGACCTGTATTCTTCTGGCCCAAGCTAGCAGGTCCCAAACTGTGATTTTGTTGTATTCTCTGTTAGGTTAAAATTTTTTTTAGCTTGATATGTTGTAGTTTCTTTCCTTTTAGGTAAATCTTGCTCGTGTGAGCTGATTTCTTTTTTCTCTCTTCTTCTTATGAAAACTTTTTTGAGTTCTTTTTCTACTTGCTTTTCTCTTTTTCTTTTTGTTTCTTGGCCCTTTTGAGTTGAGTTTCTTGTATCTTGATTTCCTGCTATTTTATTTAGTTCCTCTTATTCTTCGTTTTCCTTTAGGAGAAGATTAGCTTGTTCATATTCTTCTTTCTTGTTTTCTAATTTTTCTTTTGCCTCTTCATAGCTTTTAAGACAGTCAAAAGTCACTATATACCAGAGATTGCTATGTTCAAACTTTTCTGAAATTTCCTTTAAGTGAATATTTCTTCCAATCGACTATTTAAGTGATCTTTCTCTGTGTTTCTCATTGTTTCCTAGAACTTTAATAGCTGCTACTTTAGCTCTTATTGTTCCTTTTTTTCACATCTATCTTTGTTTAGTGTTCAGATGCTTCTTTCTAGTAACAAATCTGATTCTGCAGGGAGAGCATCATTTTCTAATTCCTCTGAAGTAGTATACTGTTATCCTGTATTTGTCATACTAATTTCTTCTTCTTTAGTCTCTTGAACTTCTTCCATTTGGTTTAGTAGTTCTTCGATTTTACTGTTTTCTGGTAGTTGAATTCTCTCTACTTCCATTTTTAAGTTTGTCATGTTACTTGCTATACTACTTGAATCTAATTGATGTATCATCTCTATATCTGATTTACTTTCTTGTACTCTTAATTCATTACTTGCTGCTACTATATAATTGACTTCTTGATCTAGAATACTCTTTACTCTATCAATTCCTTCAATCATTGCTACTCTTTCTATAACTTTTCTCCATTCTCTGACTACTGTTACTATGCTACTATCTACTTCCAATATTTCTGCTATCATCTTATCTATATGATCTTCTAGACCTATTACCGATCTGCTACCTTCTGCTATTATTTTTTTATCATATTCTTTAGTCACTACTTCTATGAGTCTGATTGCTTTCTTTCTGTTCCACATGTCTGCTTGTTTTAATTTATAGTTATTAGCCCTGTCTATGCTTTATACTTTATTTAGTAGTTACTCTTTTTGTTTAGAAGTGACTTCACTTTTTTTCGAAATTTCGCATGGGTTTACTCAGATTGCCTGTAGACTGTCTGGTTCTGGTCTTGCGTGATTCGTCTCTGCTTCTTAACACGTGATATGTGATTCAATAACGTATTTGTTTGTTTACCTGTTTTGCATGTGTTTGTGTTATATAATTGATCTGCATTTCAGGATATTTTGGGATTCCCAGTTTTGTTTTCAAAAAATTTTCTTTGTAGTAAATTTTTGATAATATCTCTTCTAGGCCATTTTTTGAGTTCAAGTTTTTCTATTTTTCTACTTCTTTATATGTAATTTTGCTCTTCATATCTCTTTTCTTAATACGCTAAAGAGTGTTTATTAATGAGTTTAGTAGTTTATCTATATAGTAACCTTTAGCTCGATTTTGTGACCAAATAATCTACAAGGAGAGTTGTATCAATTGTTTAAATAGTATTATATTGAACTTATAAATACTATATTTAATAATAAAAGCTATTTTCTCTCTATTTACAAAATATATCATTACTTGCTAATATCTACTTATAAGATTGAGAGTAGAAAAATATGTAGTTTCTACAAAAGAGTCTAAAAGTTTATCTATATAAGACAAAGAATAAGAGTCTTTCTTAATTATTATATTAAGTTTTCTATAGTCTATACAAAATTTTTTCTTTTTATTTTTCTTTATAACTAATACAACTGAGAATATCTAAGAGCTAGTTAATTCTCTAATTAATTTATTATCTAATATTTGTTGTACTTCTTCATTAATAAAAGCTTGTTCAATAATAGACATTAAATAAGATTGAGAACTTATTAGAAATATATCTTTAGTATATATCTTATATGTTACTAGGTTAGTTTTTTTTAGTTATATAATATTTTTATAAAGAAGTCTGCAAATTCTTTAAGTAGTCATTTAAATTTTATCACTTGGTCTGAAGTTAACATTTTTATTTTTGAAGCTATTTCTTAAGAGATTATATATATTTTTTTCTTCTGTAAATTATTATTTATTACTAATTCTAAAGCTTTAAGTTTTGAAAGAAGTTTATCTAAGTTACTAAGTAGTTTTTTATCTTGTTTGAGATAGTTTAAAATTTAAAAAAAAGGTCATTAAGATAGTAGGCTATTTACTATTTACTTGTAAAAATTGTTCTTGATATAGATATCTAATCTGTTAGTAAAATCTTTTAAAACTATTAACTTTGTTTTAGAAAATTTCAATAGTCTGAACCTAATATTCAAAAGTCTTAGCTTAGGTTTAAAGAAAAGTAGTAATCTGGATTTGTTGTTTAACTTGTTATTACAATAATTCAATAAATTTACTTTGGTTAAGATTAGGTTGAACTTGAAGTTAAGAAGGTAATTCAAGTTAGATAAATTGATCTTCTAGTTGTAGTTCAGGTTCTAGTTGAGGCTAAAAGTTCAACTCTTTATAATACTCTTAGCAATATTCTTTATATTACTTAAGCTTTGCTTTCTACTTGAGTATAAAGCAACTTCTGCAAAAAGCCACTCTATTGTTAAAATTTTTTTAGAAGTTTTCTAATATCTTATAGTAATCAAATTCAGAGTAAAACTAGTCAAAAGATTCTTAAAAAATTTGATCTAAGATTTCTTATTCTGTTTCTAAAAGAGTTATATGAAGTACTTTTATGATAATACAGATGTTATTATCTAAATAGTTCTAATTAGATTAGTTATTTATTTGAGGTTCTAGGACTTCAGTAAGTTCTTAGTTGTTTTTACCAAACTGAATCTTAGCAAGGTAAAAGATTCTACTTTAGTTTAAGTCATATGCATGTTTTGTATTTCTAGTAGATTCAGTATAGTAATATATTTAGATCTATAGGTTATAATTAGGGTTCTATTCTATATCTTAGACTGCTTTGTATATATAAAAATATTCTAGATTACAAAACTAAGAATCTTCTTGAGTTGTATCTAGCTTATGCATTTTGGTTCTAATATATTCTTCTTTACAGAAGACACATTTAGTAAGAAGGCCTTATCTATCACTATTTGTGAAATATTTTATACTTTATAGATCTTTTCTAGGAAATTATTAGTAGAAATTAGTTTAACAAATCTTGCATACTAGAGTATTATTTAGGAGGTGAATATCTTCTCATATCTAAGAGGTTTTGTATCTACAACAATGATTTATTTTTTTGCAACTATAATATACTATTTATCTATCTTCTACTTCATCTCAACTATATCTATATTTATACTATTAGTTATCCTCTTTGAGAGGAGTAAAATAACAACAGATACTAATATGTTCAAACTCATTATATTGATAGCAACAGTTATTAGAGCAATTAGCATATTGATACTCAGTACTGTTACATACTTTGTAATAGTTTAGCTTTAGTAGATTGTAAGAACAATATATAGAGATATATTCTAGTCTTTAGTATTGATTATATTGATTATTAAAATAGTTTGCAAAGATATATTCACTAGAATAGCAGTTTTTATATCTTCTATATCTATTGTTTAGAGCAGATTTGTTTCTAGATTTAGAAGTTAGAGTTATTCAAGATTAGTTATTAGTATCTAAGTCTGTAATTGTTAAAGTATAAGCTTCTTTTTGGAATAGAAATTCTTGTTCGAATTGATATAATTCATACTGTTCTCTTATAGTGAGTTGAGTAGATAAAAGTTAGTATTGTTTATAGGTAGTAGGTATATGAATTTTCTGATTATTCTATTTTAGAATATAGATACCATTCTTCTAATTACAAGTGGCTTTAACTTTTTGAAATTAGTTATTGCCTAAGAGAAAAGAATAAGAAGTAGCATTTATAACTTTAACATCTAAAGGAATAATTATTCTTTCAATTTTTATAGAGAAGCTTTTGATTATTCCTAAAGATCTAATAGAAGGTCTAGTAGCTAATTCAATTAAGCTAGAAGAGCAAGTATCTATCTTGAGTTCTAATTCTTTAATAATTTGATATGAGATCATATTGTCATGTCTATAATTTTCTATTTCTTTATTTTTATTTTATTTTATTTTTAGTTTTATTATTTGATTTAGTATTTTTATAGTATA
>CAJVPM010001815.1:0-11122 GCA_910592325.1 Scutellospora calospora | reverse complement strand
TATACAAATACTATCAGCTAAACTTTATTAATTTCATAAATTTTAGAAGTGATACATATTGTGAGAGTACAACTAGCTATATATACAATTTTAGATTATCTATTTTAAGTAGTCTGTTCAAAGGTTCTACACTAGCTACTATACCTAAAATCTCTTAGAAGATTCCCTATTTAAACTCTTTAGCTCTATCTTACTTACTACAAATATTACTCTTTATAGTTAACTATAACTCTATGCTACTTCAATTTGGGAGGTACTCAAGCTGACATTAGTCATAAACTTTACTATTATAGGCTCTAGATCTTACTCAGATAAGTTCTAACTTTAATGTCCTCTAACAGATTGGTATTATAATACCTAACTATATTATGCTATATTCTAATCTAACTTGTATATATCCTTATTCGATATTTGTACAAACCTAGTTTTAGCTATGGCCCTCTACTAGTTTAGACTTCAATATTCTTCCAAATATTTTATGAGATAGATCTTTTCAATCTAGTTAGCCACAAGCCAAGTTGGTATTGCCATAATACTCAATATTATGAACTTATTCACACTTATTTGCTCTGCATCTTTGTACTCAGAAATCTTTGTTAAATCAAACATTAACTGGCATAACTATTGAAATCTATACTACTTTATCTAACTCAGGATTTCTACTATGCAGATCCTCTGCTTGTAGATTCTATTTCAATTTATTCATATAATACAACTCCAATATTCTGTTATACTTTTAATATCCAAACAATATTGGTGCAATATGATTTATAGAGTTACAACCTTTAAAAATGAACAGAGTTTACTATAAATTTGATATAGATATTTAGGTAATTATTCAATTTTGTTAATAGTAGAATTTAAACCCTAGACCTCTTGCATAGTGGTCTGACAACCTATTCACTACATTAGATCATCAGATCTAATAAAGCAATATTGAGAATTAAAAGACTATAAAAAAAAGAAATAACTTACAAAGTTATTTCTAGTAATAAGAACTTTTTAGATCTAAAATAAAAAAGGTATAATTAAAGGTTTTTAAGAATAAAATATTAATTTAGGTAAACTAATTCTTATACATATAAAGATATTATATTAAAGATATAAAATAAATAGAAGAGAAATGTGAAATCTAAAAAGTAATTAAGCTAAATTCAGAATAATATATAATATAACTTTTTTTTTTAATTTTTAAGGTAGCTTATATTGCTGAGTGATTTTTATTAGTTTGATATATGAGATTACATATAGACAATCTCTACAGTTTGTAATTATATAAAGAGTATACAACAAGCTACATATATAACTTTAGTCAATATTTAATTTAAGTAGTTCACTGTACAGGTAATAGACTATCTGATTAGTTCTATACTATACTGCTATACCTATAATCTGCTTATGAGTTATCTATTTAAACACTCTGTTTAACTAACCCATATCATTACAAACTAATATCACTATAATATCTAACTACTTAAACTAGCTAGCTTGTTATAGATCTATTTTTCAACTTTAGCTTAAGGTCCTCTCGAGATGCTAATACATAATATAATTTAATATAATGTGATTATAAATTACAAAGTTAATTATTTTATAAATTGTATAAATTGTATATATTGTATAAATTATATATATACTATATATTATATATTTGTCATATATTGTATATATTATTATTAAGTAATATATCACATATATATATATTTTTTTTATTACTTAGGCAATCTTGCCTATCATTTATTAAGAGAAAATATATTAAATATTACAACAAAAATATAAGCTAAACTAATTTAACTATAAAAATATCCTCTTTATATATTTAGGACTTACTTGGCTGTCTAAAATACTTAGATGTGATCTGCTGCAATAGTAAATTTTCCTCTTTGAAGAATAGAATACCTAAACAGGGTCATATTCTAAGGATCTCTAGAAGGCTACTATATACCTGTATCAAGAATACCTATTTAATTATTTTTAAAACTTAGCTAACTTTCTTTCATACTTTCTATAATCTACTTATCAATTCTGTTTTTAGCTTTCTTCTAGATCTTTTTTTCTTTAGCATTAGGTGATTTGTTAGCCTTTTTTTCTAAAAGATTTTAGTTTTTCTTTCCTGCTTAATACCTCTCCTACTCGAATTAGTTTTTATACTTTTATTTCTTCCTTTTTTTCTTAGAATCTATATTGTTTCTTTTTTTCTACTTTAAGAAAACTTTATATCAAAATTTCTATAGTTTTTCAAAAAAGTTTGACTAGAAGATTTCAGTAAACTAGCAGATAGCTTTGTTTGCTTTAGATACTGATCTGAAAAGAGCTTTGGCTTCTGCTAACAAACTTGAACATGTTAGTCCCTATATATAAAGTTTTCTTTTTTCTAGCTTGATTTTTATACTTGAATATAAGAAGATTTTACTTATTTTCTGAGCTTCAATTTTGACTTCCAGTTTGGAGATAAGTAAGAAGTTTAGCTCCTCAACAATAACTACTTCTATTTTCTTCCAAATTGGTTAGTAGACTATACAATCTGCTAAGTACTTAAAGGATTCTGCTTTTGTATAATATACAATGTGGGTCTTGGTTTTATATAGTATGGAGTCTCTTTGGTAGCATATATCTTTTGTTAGCAAAAGCTTATTTAGGTATTTTAGTCTAAATATTAGCATTTTACTCTTCTTTACACTCATATATTTTTTTCTCTGTAAGTTTTTCAAACTACTTCATATATTTTTCTAGTTTAGCTTATTATTGCATTGGTCTGATAGCCTCTGGTTTAATACTGATTTGATACTATTTAAGTTTGCTCATATGTATTTATAAACTGTTGCTGTAGTTGTATTAACAAAGGATTTAAGTGCATTATCTATAATTTTGTTTTTTCATAATGAGAAAAATCTAATTTTACTTGTTGTTACTTCTTGAGCTTCGAGAATTAAGTCTGAAGAGAAGCCTTCTTTAGCTAGCTGATCTGCTTTATAATTTCAAATATTTGAACTGTATCTTTTTACTTTGATTAGATCTAGCTTAATTTCTTTTGTTTTATAAGAGTCTGCAATTTGATTGATTATGCTATGATTTTTTGCTTTGAAGTTACTTCTTAGCTTTGAAAGGCCTTTAAAGTTATGGATTCCTTCGATTGCTACCTTGCTATCTGAGAATATTTTAACAGTTACTCCAAAAGGTACTACTAAAAGCATTGACCAGATCACACCTAGTTTTGCACATGTAGACAAGGGCCATTCTGCTATACTACTACTAAAACCAATACTAGATTCTATCCTACTATCATCTGCTATTACTCAACTGATACCTATCTTTTTAATTTTTCTCCCTTTCAAGTTTTCTACTACTAGTGAGCTATCTGTATATATATCTAGCTTCTCCTTTTCTTTGAGTAATCTTGCTATTCTACAGAGCTCTTTTTGTAATTTATTATCTTTAATTACTCTATGTATAACTGCTTCCTCTATTTCCATAATACTAACTACTATATCTTTGCTATTATCTATTACTTTAGTATTAACTACTTCTCTATTATCTTTATAAGTTGAAATTAGTATAATAGTAAAGATGAGCTCATTATCTCTATGAATCTTATTAAGTATCTGGTACTATTCTGCGTACTTAAGTCTGATCAAACAGCTTATATTATTTTGTTTCCCTAACTTGCAGCTTTTGCACATGATTATTGATGTAGAAATTCTCGAGTTATCATTTTCTTCTATTTTCTAATGCTCTACTATAAAGTACTTAGACTCTTTTTTTTAACTCTTCCACATTCAGATTTTCTTTCTTTCTCAAATATTACCTATTCTTTTTTTCTTTTATCTACAAATACTCTCAGTTCTTTGCATCTTATTGCTGAAACGTTTGGCAAATCTATCTGTAACTCTGTTTTCAGAACTCTTGAGCTGCTATCTTTAAGAACTTTTGTCTTCAAATCTTTGTACCAGTTTGGTTTTCATCTTCTTCCCTTATACTCTCTAATAGTTTTGACTTATTGCCATATTAGCAGGATATTATTATTTCTTATGATTAGCTACTCTAATACAAAAATATTCATGTTATTGCTATTTCTGTAGTTGATTACTTCTTTTCTCTCTAGTATATTCAATAAACTTATACCTTTTAGATTTAGACTAGTTTTATAAAAACTGCTTTTCTGAAAACTAAAATCTAGTTTTTTTGCTTCTGCTATCACTTTAAAGGCTAAGTTATATCTGAGCACTATATTGTCTAACTTTACCTCACTGCTAGTTATATTACTCAAACAAGTACTTTTGTGTTGTTCTGAGTCTTGTAGTAATTTCTAGCTCATCTTGCCTATTCATATGTATTGTTAGTTCTGTAATATAGTATGCTAACTGATTCTGCCAAATTGTATGTATTTCTAATATTTTTAAATAACTATATATGCTGTTTGGAGCTGATTTTACTAGACCTAATTTGTTTTTAATTAGTATTCAAATAGGTCTTTAAATATGCTTGCACATATTTTTGAAGAGGAATGAGGTTTGAAACCTGTATTCAATACTCGGTAATAGAATACTATTATTTAAATAAACCAACTAGCTTACTAAAGCTTTTTTTTACAGAATAGCTTTGCACATCTTTGCAACTTCTTTTGAGATGATTAGTTCATTGTATTTTTTTTTACCTTTTTCAGATATCCATACTCTGAGGTATCTTATTGCTTCTTTTTCTTTTTTTGCTCATACTATATCTTTGTTTTTGCCTTGACTTATTTTGGGTATATAATTTGCTTTCTTTCCTTTGTCTTTAAGATTCAATACTAGCATCTCTGATTTTTTTTATTAATTTCAATATCATTAAGTTCATAAAACTCTGTTGAGATATCAATAATTTTTTGTAACTCTTCTTTTGATCTTACTATTCAGATTGTATCATCTACATAAGCTAATACTTCCTGCTGCTAATATGATACTTGAGTTCTGTTTGAGCTTAGATTAGAAAGCTATTCTGATTTTATAATATAACCTATATTTTCTTTCTTATGGATTAAGCATAGTAGAGGATCATAAAAAATATACCACATTAGCAGTAAAACTACTTCTCCTTGATCAAGACTATCTTCTGCTACAAATTCTTGAGTCAGTCTGTATTTTGTAATAACTTTAATTCTTCTTTTATTGTATAGGCTAAGGAGAAAACTTATTGTTTGTTCTGGAAGTTTGATTCTTCTTAGTGCTTTTTCTATCATTTCTAAAATATATCATATATATTATATTTATGCAATATATAGATTAAATACTATATATAAGATATATAGTATATCTGCTATAAATATAATAAATTGTATATAAATTTTATATTATAAATAAAGACTATGTTAGTCTATAGAAAATGATAACTCCTAAGTTTGTTTTTATAAATAATAGAGTTATTTATTAAATAATTCTTACTACCTAACTTATATAAGCTACTATTAATAGAAATCAAGCTGATCTATATTTGAAAAAAATTAATATTCTAACTTTCAAAGCTTATATCTCAATAAATTTTAAAGCTATCTTAATTATTTAATATTTAAAAGGAAGTATACAATCTAAGCTTTCTTTTGAATACTAAATAATTAAGATAGCTTTAAAATTTATTGAGATATAAGTTGTAAAAATTAAGGTATTAATTTTTTTTTAAATATAGATCTGCTTAATTTCTATTGATAGCAGCTCATATTTTCTTTAAATATTCCTTTCTCTAATATTTTACTAAATAGTATAGTAAAATTATCTTTGTGAAGTTTGTAGATTAATTTATAATTACTATACACTCTCAAAGTGATAATTAAGCTATTCTTTAGTAGTAGAAAAGGCAATCTAAGTTTTAGAATATTTATCTGCTAAATCTAATTATCTTTTTTGATATAGTCATCTAGTTGCTGATTAATTAAAAGATCAGTTTGGTCTATAACTAAACTGCTTGTTTATAATAATAATTTTATTAATAATCTTAAAATTTTGAAAAAATATATTAGTTCTAGAATATTTCTTAAATTATAAGCTAATATAAACAAATTTGTCTATTTATTCAATTCTGATTTACTTTTTTAAAATGCAAATATATTTATAAATAATAAAATTTGAAAATAAAAATTATCTTTTTGTAGTATATGTTTTTATATTATAAGAAAAAATTTAGAGTTAGATATAAACTAAAAATAGTGAATTTTATAAAAAAAATTTTTGCAAAAATTTTATTAATATTTTAAGACAAACTTGTTTAATTTAAGTTTTAGATATAATTTATTAAACAATTTAATAGAACTTTTAAAGGATTATAACTTTAATTATTATAACTTTTGTGATTTATTTGTAAAAATTTAAACTTGTATTAAAAGTAATAAATTATTTTTTAGCTTTATTTATATATATAATTTAAAAATTAAACTAAAAATTTTATAGTAAAAATTTTATAGTAAAAATTTTTAAAGCAAAACTTTAAAGATTTATTACTCAAAAATTTTATAATAATTTTAAAAAACTTTCTTAATAAAGTTGTTAAAATAAATATTATAAAATATATTTTATTTAGAAAATATATATTTAAAATTAATATTTAAAATTTTATTTAAAAATTACAAATATAAAGATAATTAAAAATAAGAAGTAAAAGAAAGCATATAGAAAGAAAAACAAAGTAGTTCAAAATACTAGAAAATAAATTACTAAAAAATAAAAAATTAAGAAAAATATAAAGAGAAAAATAATTTTTGAGTTTGAGTAAAAAAAGAAATAATTTTATATAATAGAAGAAAAAAGAAATAGATACTTATAAAAAAAAAAATCATAAAAGTAAAATAGAACATATTACAAAAAAGAAAAAGAAATTAATAGAAATAGAAATATAAAAAGAAGACTAGAAAAATAAAGTAGAGTTAAATACTTTATAAAAAGAATATATAGAAAGATACATGCTAAAAAAAAAGATCTTAGAAAAAAAATAATATTAAAAGAAGTATAGAATATTTCAAGATATGTTTATAAAAAAAACAATATATCATAGTTGATATTTAATAAAGATTTGTTAAAAAAAATAAAAAAAAAGATAAAGATATAAGATTAAAAATTTTAAAAGTTCAAAAACTTAGAATGAATAGAGGTAGAAAGTAGCTAGAGAACAGAGTTAATTAATCAAATTATAGAGAATATAGAAACAAAAAAGAAATCAAAGATAGAATAAAAGCAAACAAAAATAAAAAGAAGATAATTTTTTATACAGATAGCTTACTTGGTAGAATATAAGATAGTAAAAAAGCTATAATAAAATATAGTATAATACAAATAGATAGTGCAAATAATATAGTATTTAGTTATAAGAGATGAATTAAAAATTGGCTATTATCTATTTGAACAGAATTATTTTATAATTACTAGAATAGCATATCCAGATTATACATACTTATCCAATTCACATTCCCAATTATTGTATTTGTAAAACCTTAATACACATTTTTTTACAATTATTAAATTTAGAATATCTAAGTTGCTTTTAAGTTTGAACTATATTTGGAATTCTATTTCAACTTAAATGAATTATAAATATAATTTTTCCTGAATACGACATATGGGGAACCCAACAGCAAAAAGAAGCAGTAAGCCATTTTAAAATTTGATTTTAAATAGATATATCTCATGATCTAATAATCAAAATCAAATATTTTTTATACCATTGGATTCAACTTATTGAGATGAATCTAATAATATAAAAATTATCAAATTTTAAAATAGCTCATTACTACTTTTTGTTGTGAAGGTTCCTATATATACTGTATATACACTAACTCTGATTCTTGATATCATATACTGTAAAGTTTATTTCGACAAAATCATTTTTTTTTTTTTATTTTCACTAGGATCACATATGAGTATTTTATAGTTATGACATTAAAAAAAATATTACTATAAACAAAGAAAATTCATTGATAGGTATTTAACTATGATTTTTTACTTTGAAATTATTAGCTTAATTTTCTAGCAAATAATATCTAAGTTTTTACAATGGTACTGATAACTTCAGCAACAGGAATAGGAGTGAAACTAAATTTATCGTTATGTAAATTTTTGATGTCTGAATTAACAGTTAAATAGGCAGCAAAATCATCCATGATTGTAGGAACTGGTGCGGTATTATTTTTAAATCTTTGTCTGATGGTAAAATCTTCGGAAACTTCCCATTTGGTGCCTAAATATATGTAAGAATATTAATTGAAGCTTAAACATGTGCACTTTTATTAAGATGGAAACTTACCAGTAATTTCTTCATACTTTTTGAGCAATTCATTCAGTGTTAAGACAGAGCCTGCAACTCTGATAGTACCATTACGGGCTTCAGGCAACTTAAGAGACTCAACAGTATATTTTCCAATATCGGACAAGGCAGTGGTGGCTATCTTTGTGTTACTATCCGCGTAGAACGTAGCTTTCTTATTTTTATGATCGAATCCTAAAATACCAATATATTCTTGGAATAAACCGGTAACAATAATAGTGTATTCAATTCCACTTTTTTCTAATTCTTGAAGGAATGCAAGTTTGGAAGCGTGAAATAAATGGACATCACTTTATTGTCAAAAGAAGAAACCAATTTTTAAATTAATAATTTAGAACCGACGATATAATAAATAATATTGTAAACAATAAAAATGTACTTTATCGTTTTAATATCACAACCAAATTCAGATGGGATGAATCTTTTTACACCAGCTTCTTTAGCAGCAATTAAAAGAGTACGTTGAGTGGCTTCAAGTTCGTTACCGCCAATAGCGCTGACAATAACATCAGTTCCTTTAAGAGTTTTGGCAAGATCATTTTTATCATTGTAGTCCACGTAAATAACTTCAGCACCTTTGGAAGCCAATAAACTGGCATTCTTATTTTCAGATTTTGGCTTCTTTCGAAGAATCTTAATCTTATAAGAACCATTATTCAAAAAAGCATCAGTTATATGGTAACCTAAACTACCAGTTGCACCGGCAATAGTTACAACTTTGAATGTTGAGTTGCTCATTATGATTTGAATGTATTTACTTTATTTGTTTTGTTACTGATGTTTGTTATGTGGAAGGTCCTTTCATTAGCTTCATTTTTATACTTTTTCGTTCAAGAAAATTTTAGAGATAATTTTTATTACAAAGCTATCTGTCTATTCAATATACGATCGGATAATCTATATTAATCATCTGAATTAACTGTATTAGACTAAGTTCATGGTTACAAGTCTGATAATAAGGTTTATTTTTCGAGAAACTAATAAAATAAGAAACTACATTTTTTCCTAATAAAGTGATTTTTCCGTCATTCGCTAAAATTTATTCTCTGACAGCCAATCCTATAAATATTTTGTATTCTAGTCCATTAAAGAAAAGCACATTACCTGTAACTTCTCCTGACCCTTAACCTAACCTTAGACATGATCATAATCTTAATTTTTAATCTTAACGTTAACTTTAGTCATATCTTTAATCTCAGAAATTAATTTAATTCATGCAAAATGACGTAAAACAAATCCATAATCTTTATCAAAATTTATTTATGGATAGGGATTGGTCCGCGCGTTAATAGTGGAATAAAAAGTATACGTAATGTATATGTTGTGCCTCGGATTAATACTTGCATCAAATTAAAACCATTAGCGTTAGCGTTAGGCCAGCATTAAAATGATCTACAATAATCGGTCTTGCTATATCCTAGTCCTTACCATAAACCCTAATTCTAATTTAGGCCAATTTTAATCTGAAACACGACAGAGGTTATCGGACGTAAATGACAAAAGACGCTACTAGTTATTCATTTCATGTTGCCAATTGTAAAACAACCTCTTCATTATTTCCAATAAAAGAAATAACTCCCGATATTTAAATCAATGATACGTATTTACTTTTAATTCCGAACATGGATATACCGACTTGCATATACCATGTGTACAACACTAACTCGAAGCTAAATTATTTATTTACCCGAGTAACCAATAATACACGGGTATCATTACTAATTAATAATGTCATTGAAAAATATCAATATCGAAAATTCTATAATAATTATTTGTAAATTAATTATTTTGCCAAAATATTTAGAATGATAGATTTTTAAAAGTCAATTTTTACATAGCAATAGTTGCTGCCCGTAATGCTCTAAAACGGAATAGTTTTTTAATTTAACGTTTATTTAACAATAGGGTTAGGGCCATTTTCAGGTAAAATTGCCTTCCCGGGTTAAGTCAAAATTTTACAAAAAACTGCTCCGCTTTAACCGACCCTGGCATGGTCGAATTATATAAAAAAAGTTTACATAAATGTTTTTGTGGTTACACTAGAGGGTTCGAAATACAAGATAGAGGTCATCGAATTGTACTTTAGCCCTTTTCCAAGGCATACATTGTACACGTGATTTTCTTATAACTTTTGATTTACCGTAAATTCTGAAATGCTAAGCCCTGTAAGTTATATCTGGGGCAGTTTGAGAATTAAATTTTGATTTATATCCAGATATCCATATTATAAGTCCTTTGTTTTATAGAAAAACTTGTTGAAGTAAAAAATTGAAGACTGGCAAAGTTCAGTGAGAAATGTACATCGGGTACATCTCTAGTCTTTGTAAATACCCAGATACATGTTGTAATTGTAGCCAAGGATATTAATCAGGAATTCTTATCGTCAAGTTTGAAATACAGAATTTGAATTGCAAGAAAATTATGGAACTGAGGATTAGTAATTTACACGTGAGAAATTGCCAGAAATCTAAGTTATGAAATTTTTAAGAGAAAAAATTAAATGAAGTGAAAGGTAATTTTCGTAATGCAACCCTCTTAAATTTGTAAGTAAGCGCTGCCAAGGGAAACTTGACTTCAGGCTTTGAAATTTATCATTTATCGGACTAAAAATATCAGATTTTATAGTGATTGAGTCCGAACAGGAAAGCCGAAGTCTGGTTTTTCCCTTGACAATATTATAAGTTCATACTTGATACGGCATTACGGCAAAATTGTAGTTCGGTGCTGTAATTCCATTTTTTTGAAAAGCAATTATAGCGTCAACTATATTTACACAAAACAATAAATACTTATAACAAAATATTTTCTTCTCTCGAAACAACAAATTCCCTCCTTC
>CAJVPM010001814.1:0-11123 GCA_910592325.1 Scutellospora calospora | reverse complement strand
CCCCTCATTTAAAAAACAATAAAAAAAATAAAAGAAACAAAAAAAAAAAAATATTTGGAAAAAAAAAAAAAAAAAAAAGATATATAAGATAATTCAAACAAGCAAAATTATCAAATATTCCTGAATTTTTTTTATAATTTAAACCAAAAATTCGGATTATCTATTTAAGTACCGTCTATCTGATTATAATGCAAAATCATTAATAATAATTTTCGTAATACCTCGTTTGAAAAAAAAATCGATAGTTCATCATTACAATAAAGGCAGATCCAATCTACGCAAACGAAGAACCAATTGTTTCATAACTCGTTTGTTATGCCAAGAATTAACGAGAACTAATAAAAATAATAGTTATACTGTAAAAATAATAATTGAAATCGATCAAGAAAGTTAGCATAAAGGTATACTTTAATAGCGATGATATTTCGAGATTTCGGAAAATGTTATTTACATCAATTACTATATCAAGCGTTTGTAATCACCAATACTACAGAGCTCTCATATTACTGCATCAATGTCATAACAAAAAGATCAATTATTCTTTGTTACGTGCATGAATCACCGAATAGCAAACCCAACTAACATATATATATCATAATAGGACTTGAGATCGTTTGTTTGAATAAGATTTGACATTAAAATAATTAAAAGAATTATATTATTTGTTGCTTTAATCATTGTAAATTAGATTGGTTGATCGTTATTACATGAAGAAATTTGTAATTTAAATTTGAGAATTTCGAAATTGTGATACTGCTCATGATTTCACCTCCACGTTCAAATTTAAGCTGCATACATAAACGCAACGCTTCGTTGATGGAATTGAAATTAGTAAATTCAGGGGATGAAGAACAATAACAAAGATAATGAATATAAACCGTCTTTTTAAAATATATTTAAGTCTGAGAACCTTATAAGGCAACGTTCCTATGCAACAAATGCTTACATCCACCAAATCGCGAACCACACACGTTTTTTTAATGTTATTAATTTAATGACATCGAAATTCTTTATAACAACGGTCAAAAAAAAAAAAAAAAAAAAACCTAGGAAAAATTCCAATGAGCACATGTCATGTGAATGCTAAACAAACTACTTAATGTGGCTAGAAAATAACGAAATCTATACTTCGTTTGACATGGCTCTTGCTATTAAAAAAGATATTTGGGTTAAAAATACTTTCATGTTTCCAATACTAAAAACTGCATCGATCATTCAGCCCGGAGGTAAATGAACTGCATTGTCATCCACAAATATATGGATTATATCAACAATGAATAATCGTTTTAGGACTCCTTTGATAATAAAACTTTCTTGTACCATTGGATCACGCGAGATTTCTTTCTTTTTTTTTATTATATAATTATTATTTTTTTTTTTTAAAAAAAAAAAGGAAAAAAAAAAGCTTAAAATCTGGAGACTTGAATATTATTTATAGAGATGCATCAACGAAACCTTTCCATATACGACTATCACTACAAAGGCACCAGAAAAAAACTGGCAATTTTAGATAGAAGATGCAGGGATTTTTATTTTTTTCTTTTTTTGAGGACTTATAAATAAAAAGCGTTTTTTTTTTTTTTTTTTTTTAAAAAAAAAAAAAAAACAATTATCATTCTTTGATCAATGTTATTTTGAATCGAACCTTGATTAAAAAGCACGTACAGTTGACTCCGCATTTTTATATGTTTGTTAACTTTATAAAAATATCAAGGAACAAACAAAAAAAAATTTTTTCTTTTCTTTCCTAAATTTCTTGATAAGCAAAAAAGATTAGCCTAAATTTTGTGCCGGCAGTTTGGCAGTCTCCGCGTTCTTTTTTCCTATACTAAATAAGCTGTCCTTGCCAGTATCTTTAAATTCACGTTTTCCAAAACTTTCCATCCATTTATCACTCACACTCGGAACTCCCTGTTTTTCCACATTCCTTCTTTTCCTCTTTCAATTTTTCTCTTACAACAAATCATTTTCATCCTCCTTAAAACTCTTAGTTCGAATATCGAAATCTTCTTTAATACCGTTACCTTTCCATACACAGATCAAAAAAATTAAAATAATGAATACACGAAGAACTCGTAAAGAGCCACGAAATAATGCATCCCGCAGGACGGGCCCTTGGGAACCACAGGTTCGTTATCACACTGAATCATCTATTAAAATCTTTATATATATGTATTAAATATGGATCAATGTTAGGAAGATGAAAAGTTATTAGAAATAGTAGCAGAATTGGGTGTGAAGCACTGGAAATTAATTGGAATAAGACATGGTCTTCGTGACGGAAAGCAATGTCGCGAACGGTAAATATTAACAAAACAAATATATAATAATACTTTATTTTTTCTATAATACATCGTTCCCAATAATAATTATTTTATTTCCCTGATTAGATGGCATAACCACTTAAACCCTGACTGTAAGTGAAAATTCACTTATCCTGCATTACTTATCTTTTATTCATTCCTTTTGATAATTTTATCTCTAATATGAATCAATGATAGTAACATATGGCCCCTTGACTCCCGAAGAAGATGAAAAAATACTATTATATTTTTCTGAAATGGGTACAAAATGGGCAGTGATGAGTCAATTATTAGGAAGACCTGCCAATTTAATCAAAAATCGGTATTATTCCTCATTATCAAAAAAACGTGGTCACCATGCTACGATTATTGAAGATTCAGATGATGCTACAAGTAGTACAAGTGTTTCATCCGATTCTCCAAGACCAAAAAAACGTCGCATCACTAAGGATGTCTCTACCTCACCTTCTTTAAGTGATTATGGTATATAATTTAATTCAATTTTATTTTTTTGATATCATATAATCGTTATATAAAAAATATATTAATCATATTTTGTAATATATAGAATCATCACATATTTCTCGGAAAAAAACATTTAAACAAATATCACTAGAAAACTCGCTCACCGAACGGTGGATTCCTGAAGGCCATTATTATCAAATAAATTCTTGGCATTCGCTGCAATCTCCAATCTCGAGCCCTGAGGCCATAGAAATTCACTTAAACTGTCCTACTTATAACTATAGTCCTCCTCCAACACCGACCTATACACCAATACCGTCCCCTGTTCCAATGTATCATAATCATAAGAATAATTGTACAGCAGCTTTAGAGCAACTCGCAGATTTGGCTATTCAGAATGCTACAAGGTAAAAATACTAGAAAATGTTATTATTCGAAAATTTTAAACTATGATTTCATATTTTATATCTGATATTTATTATAATTAGGGAGAATAATAAACGGAAATTTAACATTATGTCAATATCAGCTGTGTTGAACTAATTGCTCTTATTCATATTCAAAAAATGTTTAAAAGTGCATTTATTTTATTAGAGATGACATTTTACTTAATATAATACGTAATTTTTCTCTCTTTACCAGTTCTTTAGAAATTCATTATTGATTTTTTTTTTTTTAAAGCTTTTTAATTTCCTACTTTTACTGCCTCAATTCCTTCTTTGCTTTTCTTTTTTTCTTTCTATCCTTCTCTTTTTCTTTCTTTTTTTTAAAAAAATTCGAACTGGATTCGTTTTCCCTTTTATCTTTTTTTTTTTTTTTTTTTTTTTTTGAGCTGGTCTCAACACAAATAAGATTTGATATTTTATTTGATTTCATAACTTCTTTAAGTCTACTACTTTTTCTTTTAATGTAATTATTTTAATTGAGGAATGACGTCGCGTAAATATGTGGTTAAACGTATTTGAAGATTTTATTGGTTGTATTAAAAATAATAAAATGCATTGCAACTTTTTTCATGACTGGGTCATGCACACTTTAATGAATTTATTTTCACGATAAAATGCGTTAAAAATAATAATAATGTTTCGTTTAAATGTTTCAGAACTTTATTTTTAATTTACTTTTTCTTTTGATTGCATAGACACAGGTCATATTACGCGTATTACATATTGGATAATAGTAAAAACGGTAAATTTAGTATTAATCTAAAAAAAAAAAAAAAACTAGAGATAACTTTTCAAAGTACTTATTGATGATATTGGTTCTTTATTCAATTTACTAAAATTTATTCAATATCTTTCTTAATTAAGCATATTTTCAATGACCTAATAATTTAGTTGTAATTTATGTTATTCATTTTATCATTATTATTTAATCAAGGAGATGAAAACGCACGAACCAACCAGGAATTTATCTATAAAATGTAAATCAAAACATTTTTATACTAAACTTTGTTTTTCCTTCTAATTTTAATTATTGAAAATGACTCATTTAGTACTGCATATAATTTGTCTAATTATATTTTATATAATTATACAATATTAGATTATACATACATTATACATATCTGATATATCAGATATATACGTATACATACATATGTAAAAAAAATATTATTATAATATACGCGAAAATAATATTATCACGTGTAAATCGGCTAATGTTATTTATGTATTGAACAATGGAAGTAAAATAATATACCAAAATAGATGTTACACGCTGTATGTACATAATATTTTAAATTACGCATATTGATCTTTAATTATATGCAATATGTATGCATATAAATATATGTCGTATCCTTGATTGGAATCGGCATTATTCAGAATCGGTATGCCTCGGATAGAATCTATTAACAGAATTAAATTTTAGGGTTATATAAAAAAAAATTTTGAAATTTTAATGTTATGGGGCCAATTTCAATTTGGATTGACAACATACATATGGGTATTCGGAAGACATTTGTAAAGTAGTGAATGAGTAGCTTAGTAAATCTATAAAAAGTGTGGTTCTGTGAACTCCGAGAATTACGAGCATTTGATTACATAATTCCCAAAGAATATTATAGCAACAGCACTATGGTGCTACTTTATATGTTTTCTTTGGTATTTAAGAACTCTTACTACTTTGTATTTATATATAAGTAATATATACTGATTAGAATAGATTATTTATATACGTAGAAGTAATATATACTAATTAGAATAGATTATTTATATATAAGTAATATATACTGATTAGAATAGATTATTTTTATATGATCTAAAAAATTTAAGTTATCTAAAAAAACTTTATAATAAATACAAGTATAATTTTTTTATAATTAATAGACTTAAAATTTTATATAAAGATATAGTTTTTTTTTTTAGTTTAAGGTAGCTTATATTGTTATTGAGATTTTATTAATTTGTATTAGGTTACATATATGTTACATATAGATAAATACCTAGTGTTATAGTTATATTAATATATAATTTTAGTTATTATCTAATTAAGTAGTCTACGTATAGATATTACGATACTAATTATTATATTTGTAATCTATTTATGAATTACTTATTTAAATACTCTAATTATTACTTATATTATTTTTTCTAAATATAGTTTACTATAAATAGTAAAATAAGAGTTTAAATTAAAGGTAGTGGTTGTATCTATGTATATTTAAGATCTTATTGAAAAGAAGTTTCTAAAAAAAACAGAAAATCTTTTAAGTTTTTAGGTTTTTAGAAATTAATATTACATTTTTCTTTTAGATATTTTTTAGCAAAGAGAAATGTTTGTTTAGAAAAGTATTTGATTATTTGTAAGTATGTAGATATTATATCTCAAATTATATCATAATAAGTCAAGATATAAGCTAATGTAAATATATTTAATATTTTAATATAAATAAATTCAATAGTTTTATATTTTGATAAATCAATAATCTCAAAGTTTACTATTGCTTTATAGTGATAAGAATTAAAGTATTAGTAAAAGTAAAAATTTCTATATTTAGTATTAGTTTCTACTTTGTTAAGTTTATAAGCTTCTTTTTTAGCTTTATTTAATAGTTAATCTAGAAGTTAAATTGTAATAGGTTTAGAGAATATTGCTTTGTATTTTTCTTTAAGTTTGAATAGTTCAATTTTAAAAGTAAACTTTTTTTAGATTTTACTCTTTTTTTTAGAAAATAATTTATAGAAATAGCTATATATCTTTTAAGTAAAGTTAAAAAATTAAGGTCTAGTAATTTAGTATAGTAGTTAGATTATCAGACTGCTATATAATAGATCTGGAATTCAAATTCTACTGTTGACAAATTTGAATAATACCTAGACCTATATACTAAACTTACAGAAAACTCTGCTCATTCTTGAAAAGAGAGTCCTAGAAGATGTAACAAAACTCTGTAAAAAAATAGTATTATACTAAGTCAATTAAATATTAGTAATGTTATATGAATAAATTTGTATTAGATATATAAGCAGAGGATCTGCATAGTAGAAACTCTAAGTTAATAAAATAGAATAGTTTTTAACAATTATATTAGCTAATGCTTGATCTAAAAAGAGATTTTTTCAAAAGATATAGATCAGAATAGGTATGAGTAGGTCTGTTTTATGATAAAAATTAATAGTACTAATTTGGCTTAGTAGCTAACTAGATTTAGAAAAATCTACTTTGTGAAATATCTAGAGAAATCTAGTAATAAACACTAGTAGAAAGCTATAGTAGAAACTAGAGTTATACAAATATCATAAGGGTCTAAACTAGATGAATTTGTGAAATGAGTATAGACTACTCTAGTAGGTATACTTTTAAGGTTAACTGGAGCTCTGTATACTTACAATATATTGGGTAATACAAATTCTGAGAGAATCTAAGTTATATAGTAAATGAATCTATGAGCAAGTCAGTTAGCTTAAATAGTTAGATATAGTAGTAATATTAGTTTGAGATAGGAAAAGAGTTAATAATCAGAGTATTTAAATAGATAACTCACAGGTAGATTGCAAATATAGTAGTATAGTGTAAAACTAACAAATAGTTAATTATCTGTATAGCAAACTACTTAAATTAGATAATGATTAAAGTTATATATATAGCTTGTTATATATTCATCATATAACTATAAAACTCTAGGAGATTACTACTATAGTAACTCTATAATAAATTAATAAAATCTAATCAGCAAAGAAAGCTACTTTAATAATAATAAAAAATAAAGTTAAAAAGTTATATTTTCTATTAACTAAAAAGATACAAGCCTTATTATTACAAGTTAGAATATAGTGATTAGAACTTTTAATACTTTCTAATTTTCTTTTATTAAAAGTTTGTAATCTAACTATTTCATATTCTGTTGAAAAATATTGTAAACTTTTGTTTTGTTTAAAGATTTATTAAATTGCTAGTTATAAACTAGAAAGAATTTTTTAAACCAATTTTAAAGTATTCTAGTAAATTTTTTAAAAAAAAAATATTAAAGTTTTTTTAAAAATTGTGTTTTAGAAATATTAAAAAGAAAAGTAATATTAAATTTTTTGTCTTGTTTAATTATAAGATATTTTTTTTCTTAGTTAAATATATTAATTGCAAAAAATATAATAAATCTTATTAAATAGAAATTAAAATCTTTTGCAAATTTTGTATAGTTTAATATTTATTAATAGTTGCTTGAGAGATAAAGATAAATTCTAGTAAGATTTATAAAGAACTGAAGTCTGCTATTTATTTTATATTAAGGAATTATATATAGTAATATAAAAATTTTAGTATAGTTTAGTAAATAGAATAGTTGTAAACTTAAAAATAGGTTTTTTTATTATTATTATTTTTTTTTTTTACTTTATACAAATGCTATCAGCTAAAACTTTTATTAGTATTAATAGTGAGTAAATGATATATATTGTAAGAGTATAACTAGCCATACATACAACTTTAAATTGTCTAATTTAAGTAGTCTGCTTGAAGGTTCTATACTAGCTGCTATACCTGAAATCTATTTAAAGATTACTTATTTAAACCCTCTGGCACTATGACACTTACTCATAATCTATTCTTATTTTACCAAAGTTTACCTAACCCTATACTACTTCTCTTTTTAGAAGATACCCGAGCTGACAATAGTTCACAAACTTTATAATTCAGAGTCTAGACCCTATCACAAGATATCTTTTCACCAACTTCCTAATCAATAGGATGCTATAGTATCTAACTATGCTACACTATATCCCAATTTAGCTTCTATATATCTTTGTTTGATGTTCGCACAAATCTAGTTTCTACTGTAGCTTTCTACTAGATTAGTAGTCTGTGCCTTTAGATATCATATAAGACAAATCCTTTTAAATCTGAAAGTTAGTATTGTCTGTACCTCCAAACATCATACGAGACAAATTCTTCCAAATTCAAAAGTTAGTGTTAGCTATGCCTTCAGATATTACATGCGACAGATCCTCCCAAATCTAGTTAGCTACTAAGAAAGTTGGTGTTGCTATATAACCTTGTATAATAAACTTACTCATACCTGCTTGCAGATCTTTTGTATACAGGACTTACTTATACTCACTTACTAGTCTTTTTATATACAGGACTTACTCATACCTACTCACTAATCTTTTTGTATGCAGATTTTTTTTTTTGGATCAAATATTAACTAATATGACTATTGAAATCTATACTACTATATCTAACTCAAGATTTTTGCTATACAGGTCCCTTGTATATAAATTCTATTAAGATTTATTTGTGTAATATTATATTTCTCAGGTACTCTGTTATACTTCCAATATTTAAATAATATTGATACAATATGATTTACAGGATTACAACTCCAGAAATGAACAGAGTTTACTATAAATTAGATACAAAGATCTAAGTAATTATTTAATTCTGTTAATAGTAGAATTTGAATCCTAAACTCTTATATGATAGTCTAACAACTTAACTACTATACTAAGATCACTGGACCTCTAGTTTTTTTATTATTGATTTTAGTATATTAAATAGAATTGTTATATTTTTGTCAATATTTGAATTGTTTTGAAAAATTAATTCAGTTAAGAATTTAGGTCATTATCTAGCTATATTTCTAATTATTTGATAAAAACTAGCTTTTAATATTTTTGTTTGTTTTAGTTACTTGTTTGATTTCTTTTCATAAAATAAAATCATATAAGTTAGTTTTAAGAAAATCAAAAAGTTGTTTAGATAGTAAAGTTTGTAATTTGGTATTAGACTTCATTTTATCAGAAATAAGAAAATTATGAAACTAATCAAAAATAGGTTCAAGTTTATTTTTTAGATATTTAAATTTTTAGTATGAGTAGTTTGAGTAATAAAGCTAGTTAGCTAAGCTTACTTTGTATTTTTGTTTTTTTTTTGTTATCAGATAGCAAATTTGTTTATATATTTAAGTTAGAGTATTTGTATTAGTTATAATATTAATTGAAATAGAGTTAATATCAATATCTATATTTGTAGTTGAGTTGTTTGTAGGATTAAAAAGTTGGTTAAATAGTAGAGTTATTAGTACTTATAAAGTAAAAGTTTAATAGTAGTAGTATTGAGTAGAATATTGTGATCAGTTATTGTAGTTAAGGTAGTTGAAGTAGTAGTAAAAATTAGATTTAGTTAGGTTTGTTGAAGTGTTTGTTTAAAAACTGATATAAGATTTTTTCTAGTATTAGAAAAGTCTTTAAAAGATAAAGTAGTTGCAGATAAGATATTTTTAGTTAAGATAGCAATTGTTACAAGATATCTATAATGAATAGCTTTATTCTATTCAAATTTAGTATTATTTATAAGATGATACTAATTATTTATAATTTTAAATTAGATAACAAGCCAATATTTTTTGCATATATGTTTATAAAAAATTAGAATAGAAGAAAAAAAAATATATTGAGTAATTTTATCTAAGTTTTGAAGAACTACTTTAGTTTTTTTGCTAGAAATATTTGTAGTGAAAAAAGTAAATTTAGTTACTTTAGTTAAGTTTTGAGTTATATTATCAGATAAAATAAAATTAGTATAATATTTGTTATAGAGACAGAAAACAATAGTAGTTTTAGATAGTGTTTTAATAAAATAAATAACTTTAGTATTACTATAAAGAGTTTTAGTAATATAGTTTATAGATCTAAAACTTGCAAAGATTATACAAGTATTATTAAGATTTTCTTCATTAAAAGCTACTTTATAACTATTTGAATAGTTTGTATAAAAGTAGTTAAGATTAAGTATATTAGTATTAATTGTAGTAAGAGTAGATATTATGATATAAAAATTATAGTAATTTAGATACTTTAGAAAAGATAAAATTAAAAAAAGCTTCTCAAAAAAAGTAAAAAACAAATAAAATTAATTAAAATTAATATAAAAATTAAGGCTTTAAGTAAAGTTTAATAGAATTTCCTAAAAGTTAGTAAAATTTTCAGGTCTTGTGATTAGAATCTTGTGATTTAAATTCTTTTAAAATTAGAAAAAAAATGAAAAATCTGAAGCAAGCTAATAAAATTTTCAAAATTGCTATAGGTAAATTCTAGGTGATTTATAAGTATTTAGAAAGCCTTTAATTGATGATCTAGATAAGATCAGTACTATTACTATATTGAGACAATAATAAATTTTGGAGATAAGTATAATATAAACTTTTAATATATATATATATTTTTTTTTTTTTTTTTTTTTGGAAGAGGAAGGTCTTGCTTCAGTTTTTATTCAGATATTAATATTCATTACATTGTAATTTGTACAAGGATGTATACTATCTATCTACTTTAAACTAAAAACTAGGGCTACTTTACCCTCGGCCTGGGCTCTTTTAACCAGAGGAAACCAAAGCCCCACCTAGTCCATTATATATGCAAGCATATTTGGTGATGAATTATAGGTAATAAACATTTTTGACCAGGTTATCAATTTGTTCTCAGTACGCTGAGATTTTGATATTGTATGATTTGAGTCTTCTGTAGCTTTGTTATAGTTTTGGTTTTTTTGTAGATTCTCTATTTTCGAGGGTATTCTGTTAGGATCGTACCATTCCTGGCATCTGCATATACAGACTTTGTGATAAAGTTCTTTTTGAATCTTATGAAATAGTTTACTAGATTTTGGTTTACTGTTAGTTTGAGTTAGTAGCTGCATTATAGCTTTAGAAATAAAGCCGTGAACAGTTTTTATATAGCTATTCTTTGTGCTTTCTGTATTGTACGGATTACTTAAAAGTATAGATTCTTGAATTTCTTGGGTAATTTGTGGACATGTATCTTTCCCTAGTACTGCGTAAATGCTTTTGTTTATAATCTGTTCTAAAGAGATAGTATTTTTCTGACAGGTAATCCAATGCCAATTGTCTTCTGGTAA
>CAJVPM010001813.1:0-11123 GCA_910592325.1 Scutellospora calospora | reverse complement strand
ATTCAATAGTAACGATATGCTGAAAATTCATTGTGCGAATTGCGGATTTTAAATTTTAGCCAATCAGAGCAAACTCTTATGAAAAAAATTCAGCTCCAGGTTTTATTCATCGAAATTATAACTCTCTTGATTAGTTTATTCGAATTTTGACTAGTTAAAATTTTACTCTAGATCCATTGAGTGACAACCATCCTTTATTTTTCATTGCGATGAAGAACTCACTTGATCGGCTAAATTATTTCCCGCTAATTAAAAACTGATTTTCTAAATCTATTCTAACGTACGACATAAGCGATTGACCAATCAAATAAAGTTAGGCTATCGACCAAGGTCCTTGTTTCTATTATCCTGACTTTTTTTTTCATAATAATAATCACAGATTCAATTTAAACTCTTATTTATTTCCGAAATTACTCTATATTTTATTAATTTTTCAAATTTTCCTATTGATTTGAAATAAATAATTTGAATTTCAGAATTAGCGAAAATAGCGTACTTCGAAGATAAGGAAAGAAATGGGAGTATTTGGAGATTCACATTTCATGAAATAAACTTTTTTTTTTTTTTATGAATGTAATAATGGTCAAATAGTTTAAAACATGATTGATAATAAAAATAATAGCATAAAAATAGGATCCGTATCATTTCACCGACAATCATTTCATCGACAGCTCATTTAGCCGACATCACTCCAAGTGACAATTTACTAAAAATATATACCTGAAACTAATAAAACCCTAACCCTAACCCCGTGTGATGTCGGCTAAATGAACTTTCGGTGAAATGACTGTCGGTGAAGTGAGCGGCACCGTAAAAATAAGAGTTGACTAAAGATAAAATTAGACTTTTAAATAGTTTAGTTTCAAAAAAAAAAAAAATTCGTCGCTTATTTCAATGGAAATTACTGTAGATGTCTGTAAATTTAATTCTGAAATCATAAAAGAGATCCAGAGTAATGTCAATGAAAAGTTTGACCAGATACATATTACATATTGTTTAAAGTTATTTATAAATTTGCTGTCTTAATCTAATTATATATTAAATATGTAAAGAATTAGAAAAACTTGCTAAGCAACTCTTAGATAAACCAAAAATAGAGAAAGAAATATTCGAATTCGAATCAAGTAAAAAATTTTTTTAGCCTTATTAAGGCCAAAAAACGTGACGCGAATGGGCTCTCAAATAAAGCTCTCGATTACGTTAAGACTATTTCCTAAGGTTTGATAGAGGTTATAGGGCATATATGATCTAATGGGTGAATAGGTATTAAAACTAGGAAGAGTAGTATAGGGTAGTTAAAGATATTATAAGTTTTATGTACTTTAGGTCAAAGAAGACAATTTTGTAATCTACATAAATACAGAATTGATATTAAATGAAATTAACATTGCAATCGATCTACAATTAGGTATTATTTGTGTAGAGGTACAGAATCTTGAAAACAGCGATAAATTATATATAAGTGGCTGTTTGCCTTAGTATTATTTCTATTGATACGTAAAAATTCTGAGAGAAATTCGCGATACTATCAGTCACACGATTAGTCACACTTTATTTGGCAGTAAAATTTTTTAACTAATATAATGTAAAATTTTATTTGAACAAGTTTACTTACAGTAAAAGACAAAATTTGATTATCTTTTTTTTTTTTTTTTGGACGTTAAGGTGAGTATTTAGTTCAATTTGTTTATTATGAATTAAGTTATTTATTACAATTATTATACTATAATTTCAAACTAATCTACATATATTAATTTAAGCTTAGAATATATAGTACATATATATGTACTATCTATTCTTGTACAAGGTCTACTAGAGTAGTCTATAGCTCACAACTATGTATTACTTAGATTCTTATGAGCTTCTTTTTCTCAAGTAGGACTACTATAATGTATTTATTATATCTTCATATTCTTTATAAATAATTTTCAATTTTGATAACTATTAGACTTAAGGCATTTGTAACCTTACAGTTACTTCTAATTTGGTAATATTTGAGTAATTACTTCAATATATTGTCAGAATACTGATCTTTTTTAAACTTAATATCAGATATAAGTTGTATGTATATCAATTTCTGTTTACAGGTACTTCTGTGTGTTAGTAGAGTTCAGGATATGTTTTACAACATGAGTTGTTTCTAGTTATAGATTTTGTAATTCTAATATACTACTACTATATAATTAATATTCTGGTGAACTAGTATATTTTTGTTTTTTATATTACTACTACTAGCTTAGTGTATTGCATTATTTTGAGTTTTTACAAATGTACTTTGAATTTTGATTTGCTCTCTATATTTGTAGTATTCTTATTTAATTAGAAGACTTATAGTTACTCTTGTTAGTATTTGTATAACTCTAGTTTCTGCTATAGCTCTCTACCAAAATATGTTTTCTGATTTCATCTAGATGTTTTACAAGTTAGATCCTCTAAAATCTAGTTAGCTACTATATTAGGTTGGTATTGCTAATTAGCAGATCAGACTTACTTATATCTAGTTTAATTCATATCTTTTTAGTATTAAAGTTTTTTTTTGAATTAAGTATTAGCTAGTTTAACTATTAAAAACTATAATACTTTACTAACTCAGAGTTTTATTATACAAATTTTTCATACTTATATATTCTATTAAGATTTATTCATATAAAAATTCTTATACTACCAATATCTAATTGATTTAGTATAACTTAATTTATAGTATTATAGTTCTTAAAAACAAACAGAATTTACTATACTAGTTAAGATTTAAAATTCAGATATATTCAAATTTTATTGATAGTAGAATTTGAACCTTAGATCTCTGCATAGTAGTTTAGTAATTTAACTACTACACTAAGATTACCAGACCTTAAAATTAGATTATTTTAATAAAAAAAAATTTATATATAAAAATTAAAAATTTATATTTATTATATAGTAACTTATTTTTTTTTTCCTTTGACAATCTTGTCATAAAACTTTATTAGATTATTAATATATAGTTATTCTACTTATTATATAGTAAACTTAAAGAATAAAATTCTACCTAATTTCATAAGCTTAATATTATTCAGCTACTTCTAATAATACCTAAGTATAACCTATTGTACTAGTTATTAAAACTAGAACTACAATATCAGACTACCAAAACTAGGTTCCTCCTAATTTAACTAATACTAAATTAAAAAATATTAATATCTAGTAGTAGGAAAAAATAAAAATTATTACTAATCTAAAAGCACTAAACTTACTAATAAAAAAAAACTTGCTTCAAGTCATAAAAACTTTATTAGGCAGTAACATAATAGAAAGGATGAAAAATAAAAGAAAAAAGATAACCAGATACTTTATAACCTGAGTCAAGCTTAAAAATTTTAAGTTATGCAACTTATAACCTATCTTGAATATTTTTTTTTCTAATATACAATCTATCTTTAAAATTTAGAACCTGTTGTACTGAAATTACATAACAAACTAAACAAGAAACAAAGTACATAACTTTGTTTACTGCACAAGATTATATATTTACAAAGTATTTTAGAGAAAAAAAGCTTGTGATATATTATTATTTTCTGTAATCCAAAGAAGTGTATAAACAAAATAATTTATTATCTTCTATTCTTGAGTCTTCTTTTACTAACTTTATTAATAAAAAGCTCTTTTCTGTTTCTTTACTAATATTTTTTATACAAAGGTTCTATCTGCTAGTTATCTTATATAATATCATTTTTAGCTTGTATATTAAATATACAAAAGAGTCTCTAAGAGAAAGTAGTTAACCTCTATAAAAACTGTTGTATTATAAAAGAATCTTCTTTGTTTTCTTCAATAAAATTTTTGTTTTTTACTTTTTTGAATTTTTGAAAAAAAGAATCATCAGAAAGAGTTTTTTTGTAACTTATTTTTTTATTAATATAATCTATTTTTGTCTTCTAGATAAAGTTGTTCAGAATAAAATTTTATATTTATTATAGTTTTATAATTAAAAAATATTTTTTTATAATAATATTATACAAACTAGTAAAGTAACTCATTCAAAAAAATATAACTCAGATAACCTGATGAGTAAACTTGCAGATCACTTAAGTTGATCAATAGTTCTACCTGAATATATAAGTTACCTATTTAACCTGAGTTAAAATTATATAACTACCAAAATCTAATACTTAGCCAATTAGTATCAATTATATAAAACAATATTTGATTATCTTATATTTCTTATACTTTTTATTTTAGCATACTAACAAAAGTTTTTTTACAAATTTAACTATAGTCATTAATTAAATACTAATTCTAATTTAGAAGTACAAGATTTTTAGCTTGAAATCTTGCTTATAAAATAATCTTTGTACTATAAAGTTATACAAAATTAATTAATTATTTTTTATAATATATGAATTTAAAAATAATTTATTTACTTAGTTTTTAATTTTTTTTTTTTATATTAAAGATAGCTTATATTGTCAAAAAAATTTTATTAAAATTGCAAATAGAATTATATTGATAATCTCTACTGTTTATAATTTTTTTTTTTTTTTTTTATACTTAGGTGATCTTGTTCTTCATTTATTAAGAGAAAATATATAATATTATAACAATAATATAAACTATACTAAACTAGCTATATAACTGCTCTCTTCAACTAACTTTAAACTCACTTGGTTGCTTAAAAGTACCTAAGTATGATCTGCTATAATAGTATATTTTCCTCTTAGAAAGAAGATTTGTCTAAGCAAAAACTATCTTTCTAATCTATAGAAGACTACTATATATCTATATTAAGATAACCTAATTGTTTTTGAAACTAAATCCGCTATTCTTTGTTTTTGTTTTAATTTAATTACTCACTTTAGATTTAGCTGATTTTTGAAGCTTGATTACCTTGTCTTTCTTTTTTTTTTTGTTTATGATTCCTTGTAGGTCTTAGTTTTCTTTATCAATATAGCTATACACAGAGCTTTCTTTTTATTTTTGTTTTAACCTTTTTTTCTTTAGACTACAAGTAATACTATTTCTTTTTTCTTACTCTATTATTATTTTGTAGTAAAACTTCTAAAGTTTCTTAAAGAAATTCAACTAAAAAATCTCTGTGAACTAGCAAATAATCTTGTTGGCTTTGGATTCTAATTCCATAACTTCTTTGACTTCTGTTATCAAACCAAAACTTGTTAGGCTATAAATAAGTAGTTTTTTTTATTAAGCTTGTTTTCTGTATTCATTTCTAGAAATACTGCTTTTAATCTCTAACTTGTATTTATAAGATTCTATTTCTTATTGAGTTTAAAGTCAAGCTCTTCTAAGATAATTCTTTTTATTTTCTCTTATATCCTTTGGTAGATACATTATTCAGTTAGATGCTCTAATATTTCTTTCTTTGTAAAGCATACTATTCAAGTTTTGCTCTTATATATTATTAGATCTCTTTAATAGTATAAGTCTTTTATTAGTAGTAGCTTGTTTATATACTTAATTCTGAATATAAGTACTTTGCTATGCTTCATACTTGTATATTTTTCTTTAAAGTCTCTTTAAAATATTCTATATATTTTTCTAATTGAGCTTGCTAGTCTCTATATCATTAGACCTGTAATTTAGCAACATTCTAATATTACTTAGGTCTGCTTATATGTTTTTATAAGTTGTTACTATAGTAAGATTTATAAAGATTTTAGTAGTCTTTCTACTAATTTGCCTTTTTATATAGGTATTACTCCTATATTATCTGTTATTATATTTTGTATCTCTAGCAAATTATCAGACCAAAGATCTTCTTTTGCAAGTTTGTCTACTTTGTCATTCTATTTGTTCTTACTATAACTTTTAATTTTGATAAACTTTAGATTAATTTTTTTGAAATTGTTATAGTTTAAGATCTAATTAATCAAAGTACAGTTTTTGATCTTGAAATTGTTTATTATACTCATCATCTTTTGAAAGTTCTATATTCCTTCAATTATAGCTTTGCTATTTGAGTATATTTTTATATTTGTTTAGTTTAGTACTACTAGCAGAGCTATTTATATTATATCTAGTTTTGCTTGAATTAAAGAGAGCCAATTATCTATTCTATATTTAAACCTAATACTAAAGTTCTATTTGTATATATTATTAGCTCTTTTTTCCTTATTAATAGTCTTGTAATATTACTTAACTCTTTTTATAACTCTTTATTTTTAATTATTTACTGAATAATTGCCTCTACTAGACTAACTAAATTTATTTCTACTCTTCTCATATTTGTGACTATTTTTTTATTGAATATTTCTTTAGTTTCTTTATATACTAATAGTAGGTTTTGATATGTAATAATTTATTACTGTTATATACTTTTTCTATTACCTAGTACTAGCTATTATTTCTTAATTTGACTAAACAGCTTGTATCATTATATTTTCTAGCTATATATCTACTATACTTTTTGTTATCATATTTTCTTCTTCACTTATTGTCTCTATTTGCTAGTGCTCTAAACAGATATATTTATGTTCTTTTTTAATAACTCTTCCTAATACTATGTTCTTCTCTTTTTCAGATATAATTTATTTCTTATTTCTCTTATCAGAAGATATCTTTTGCTTGTTATGTATTAATATATTTTGATTAGGAGCTATTATTCGAAGAGCTTCTTTAATTTTTTATATATTACTATTCAGTAACACTTTCTTCTCAATAATCTTAAACCAATTAGGCTTTCAACCTTTGCTTTAAAGACCTCTAATATCTCTTACCTCTACTAAGTTAAGAGAATATTACTTTTTTTTAAGATTAGCTACTCAAGCACAAAGATATTTAGATAATTACTTTTTCTATATCTTGTTATTTTTTTCTTTTCTAGCAAGCTAAAAATACTTATACTAGCTATTTTTATATTATCTTTGTAAGTACTACTTTCTTGAAAACTAAATTCTATTTTCTTTGCTTCACAAATTATCCTGTAAGCTAGATTGAATTTAAGTTTTGTATTTTTGAGCTTGCTATTACTACTAAGAATGTTATCTGAATTCATGCATTTCAATTAAGCTTCTTTTATTCTTAATCTTGTAGTGATTCTTACTTTATCTTGTTTATTCATATAAATTGTTAGTTCTGTAATATAATATGTAATCTAATTTTGTTAAATTGTTCATAGGTCTAATAATTTCATATAATTATATATACTATTTGGAGTTAATCTAGTCAAACCTAACTTGTTTTTAATCAGTATTTAAATAGATCTTTGTATTTGTTTACATGAAGTTTTAGAAAAAAAACTGTTTGGAGTCTATATTCTATACTTGATATCAGTACACTATTATTTAAGTATATGAGCTAACTTACAGATACCCTTTTCTAAGTAATTACCTTATATATCTTTGCTATCTCTTTTTTTATAACTGCTTTATTACATTCTTTCTCTCTGTTTTTAGAGATTCAAACTTCCAAATATCTTATAGCATTTTTTTACCTCTTAGCATGAACTATCTTATTGGATTCTCTTATTTTTATTTCAAGTATACTTTCTATTATCAGATTGTATTCTGAGTTTAAAACTAGAAGCTTTAACTTTGCTGTTAATTTCAATATCATTAAGTTTATATTTACTATTTATAATTATATGAAGAGTGTACAACAAGCTACATATACAAGTTTAGTCATTATCTATTTTAAATAGTTTGTTATATAGGTATTAAACTACCTAATTAGTTTTATACTATGCTACTATATTTGTAACTCATCTATAAGTTAACTATTTAAATACTCTGTTTATTAATCTATACAGATCCAATCTAATATCACTACAACATCTAACTGCTTAAGCTAACTAGCTTGTTATAAATCTATTTATTCAAAATAGCTTAGATCTTTTTAGAATATATTATATTTAACATATTATTAGTTTTGCAAAGCTAGTTAACCTTAAAGCAAACCTACTAAAGTAGTTTATATCTATTTTATGAATTTACTTAGCTTAAACCTTTGTAGATATTTGTACAACTCTAGGTTCTACTATAGTCTTTTACTAGTTAGTTAATCTAATCCTTTTCTAGTATCTAGCTAACTCTAGTTATCTTTCACTCAGAGACCTCAAAACTTTCTACTTTTATTAGACTAAGTTTTTTTTTCAGATCAGACTTTAACTTATATAGTCCTGTTAAAAAGCTATACTACTTTACTAACTTAGAATTTTTACTATACAGATCCTCTATTCATATATTCTATTAAGATTTATTTATATAATATTATATTTTTTTTTTTTTTTTTTTTATACTTAGGTGATCTTGTCCTTCATTTTATTAAGAGAATTATATTATGCGTAATAAAGCAAATACAAAAAATTAAAAAGAAATATATCTATTCAAATCTTTATATAATATTATATTATACTTCTAAGTTCTAATTAATTAAATATAATTTAATTTACAGGAATATATTCTCAAAAATAAACAAAGTTTATTATAATATATCATAAGATCTGAAAAATTATTCAAATTTCAGTTTTTAATTTTTTAATGATGAAAATTTTAAAAAACATATATAATATTTTTTTTAATTTTTAAAAAAATCTATTTGGAAGTATTTATATTAATAATTTATAAAATTTTTTTTAAAAATTTATAAAGCTAATTTAATAGAATTATAAGAAACTAATTAAGTTAATTAGTTATTTTTTATAATCTAATTAGGTTAGCTTTTATAAATTTTTAAGAAAAAATTTTATAAGTTATTAATATATAATAAATATTTTTGAATAGATTTTTTTAAAAATTAAAAAAAACTATTATATATATTTTTTAAAATTTTTATAATTAAAAATTAAGTACCCCTGAGTTTTTATATAAAAATAAAAAACAACAAAACGACAAACGAAATACACAAGTAAATAAGTAATTAAATAATTATTATAATACATTGAAACAGCCTCTTTACAGACAGCAACTCAAACAAGATTAAGAGAACATACGACAGAGTTTCTGCTATACCAATACCTTTCAAAGAATTGTTGCCGACTAGTTCGGCAACAAAACAAAAGAATACAAAACTATTCTGTTATAGTGAAATAACAAGTAGTATAGCAAATATGTCACAAAGAAACACACAAAATAGCAAAAAATGAAGAAAAAACTCTACTACTTCTACCACTAGCAATAGCAGTCTCCAAAATAAAATACAAACTGAAGACGACATATTAATGCAACAAAGTGGCGATGCTTCCCTCTCTGAAAATTCAAGCAATCTTGTGGCACCTGAGAATTATAACACAACAAACACAAATCGGGATCAACTGCAGCAAACATCAACCAGAAAAGGAAAAGAGATCTGTACTGATTTTCCCACACTAGATACAGAAACAACAAACTTAGCCAACAGAGAGCAGGTGACCCAAACAACTGAGACAAAAAATGAACTGGCCCTAGTAGAGCAAAATGATCACATGTCAAAAGCAGGTTCAGATAATACAATAGAAGACAGTAAAAGCATACGTCCTCTTTATAGCCATATTACATCACGAGGCCTATATAGACAAACAACTACTCAAAATTGAACTGATTATGGAACTATCTGAGCCCAGCAGTTCAAAGAAAGTCTATACGATATCAGAAAAAAGAAACTCACTAGATATGATGCACAAACTTGGAATTTAGACAGAATTATCAGTTCCTTCACAATGACAGAGACTATGGGAGAGTTGATTAGATACAAACTGGATATACTTCTAACTTCGTTCAATATTCCACATACTATCAAAAAGAAATTCTAGTACAGTGATATAGCTTTCTTTCGCTCGTTCATAAGAGTAGTAGCATCTCGTCCAGCATACCAGCTTGAGTTTGAATCATTAATGAATAATGCCCTAGAATCATACAAAAAATTACATGGTATCTGTATTACAAACAAGAAAAACAGAGATCAGATATTCATGAAATTACGTACAAAACTATCACTAGATGCATTTCTAAACCTGAATATGGAGAAACTAGATGCATACGAGATAACTCGACATATCTTCTACTTAATTAACTTTGCAAAAATACAAACTGAGTTAAAATTTGAAGATATATTAAATATAGTCAAAGCTGAGAAAGACTATCTTCTCGTACTATTATCTAATATTCCAAATCTAATAGATAATAATATTAGAGAAGCAATTCCCTTTACACTCCCAAACAAAGATAAATGACAAGCAGGAGTAATAGCAAAGGTACTGAGACTTGTCTATATATTTATGCGAATTCCAGAATCGTATTTTGATAACAAGAGGTTACTACTTCCAGAGTCACCATCACTACTTACTGAACTTTTGAGAAATCTATTTCCAATTACCATCTTTGCAGAATTAAAATTAATTGCTAAATACAAGGAGAAACTACAGTCAACATATATTGTATATCGCCTCTCAGATACATACTTTGACTTACCAGCTCCAAAATTACAACTTCCTTGTATACTACAAGAGCTTACACCTTGTCTCAGAGAAATATTCCCTTTTCTTCCAAAGAATACAGAAGATTTTAAAGAACATATGCATCTTCTAAAGGAGAGCTACACCTTTATAAGATTACTAAATAATTATATTATACAGAGACATCATCTACTAAATGATCTAAACAAACTACATCTTGAATACAAATATGTTTTCCCAATTGAAGATAAGGCTACTGCACGTGTATTCATAGATAAAATACCATCAATATACTGGATTCGTATTATTTCACAGACACTCAACTCGCAGACATGCCACTTCACAGACAATCAATTCACTGACAAGCTTATTTCATAGATAACTAATTTCTAGACAAGCTCATTTCATAGACAACTTATTTAATAGATAGCTCACTTTATAGACAAGTTTATTCCTATAAACTTCTCTAACCCTAGATCTAACCTTAACCCTAATCTAATCAAAACAATATCTGTAAAATGAGTTGTCTATGAAATAAATTGTCTATAAAATAAGCTTGTCTAGGAATTAGTTGTCTATGAAATAAGTTTGTCTATAAATTGATTATCTGTGAAGTAGCATGTCTGTGAGTTGAGTGTCTGTGAAATAAGTGCCACCCCAATATACCAGGTACCTGCATTATTCCCAGATAGCTATATGACAGTAAATCCAACGGATCTTCTAGAGCTTCCTGAAGAATATACACAGGTAGATAAAGTTA
>CAJVPM010001812.1:0-11123 GCA_910592325.1 Scutellospora calospora | reverse complement strand
GGATTTTCTTATTTAAATATATATATTTTTTTAAAATATAATAAGAATGCTTATAAATTTATAATTAACATTCAGGTTCTAGAGGAGAAGGTGGTTATCTTCTTAATTCTCAAGGTGAACGTTTTATGGAACGTTATGCACCTACAGCTAAAGATTTAGCATCTCGTGACGTCGTATCACGTTCAATGACCTTGGAGATTCGTGAAGGTCGCGGTGTTGGTCCTGAACAAGATCATATATTTTTGCAACTTTCGCACTTACCAGCTGAAATATTGCGTGAACGTTTACCTGGTATTTCTGAAACAGCAGCTATATTTGCAGGTGTAGATGTCACTAAAGAACCTATTCCCGTATTACCAACTGTTCACTATAACATGGGTGGTATACCAACGCGATATACTGGAGAAGTAGTGACAATTGATGAAGTTAGTGTAAAATTTATATTACTACAAAATTATTGTTATGTATCAAATTTAACAGATAAAAAAATTTTTTGCAGAAAGGTAACGACAAGATAGTTCCAGGACTTTACGCAGCTGGTGAAGCAGCTTGTGTATCTGTTCATGGTGCCAATCGTCTCGGAGCAAATTCTTTGCTTGATATTGTCGTATTTGGTCGTGCATGTGCTCACCATGTTCGAGATACATTGGAGCCAGGAACACCTCATAAACCTCTTGCTTCAGATTCAGGCAACCAGTCTATTGCAAACCTTGATAAGCTTCGTAACGCTAGTGGAAAATTACCTACCGCAGATATTCGTTTAAAGATGCAAAAGGTTATGCAAAAGGATGCAGCAGTTTTCAGAACGCAGAGTACTTTGGAGGAAGGTTGAGAGTCATTAAGAATATTTTGATTTGATATTCTAACAGATATTTTTACATAAATTAATTGATCACTTAATATTATTAAGGTGTTAAAAACATAAATGAAGTGTGGAGTTCCTTTAAAGATGTTAAGGTGTCCGATCGGTCAATGATTTGGAATTCTGACCTTATAGAAACTTTAGAATTACAAAATCTATTGACTAACGCTGTTCAGGCGTTACATTCCGCGGTGGCTCGTAAAGAATCTCGTGGAGCCCATGCTCGCGAAGATTTTAAGGTAGATATTGGAATTTTTTAAGAAGAAATATTTGAAGTTAGTCGGTTGATTTATTACTTTTTTTAGGAACGTAATGATAAGGAATGGTTAAAACATACGTTATCCTGGCAAGATCATCAAACAGGAGATGTTACATTAAAATATCGGCAAGTAACACAAAAGACTTTAGACGAAAAAGAATGTTCTAGTGTAAGTATTATTATTTTTTTAATGATTAATGATTTCATTACTATTTTAGTGTTATTTGAATTCCTGATACTATTTTTATATTATATAGATACCGCCAAAGGCTAGAGTTTATTAGTACATAAGGTGAAATGAAAAAAAAAAGTGTATTAAAATAGTACATTATAAAATAAGGACTTTTTACTTTTGATGTACATTATCTTTTTGTTCTTTGTTTACAAGTGATGATTATTGTTTTATTTTTTATTATAGTAAAATGAAATCGTTCGACATATTTAATTTGTTCCACATAAGTTAAGAGAAAAAAATATATATATACATTACAACTAATTTTTAAATAAAATTCCAATCATTTAGTATATATTGTAATAATTTTGTGATCACAATATAATCCTGGATTGTCAGAAGGTTGCAAGTATTTTATATAAGAAATATTATATTCATAACACCTATGTTATATAAACCTTATATATAATAATTATGTAAACTAGATTAGGGTAAGGGTATAGGTTTTTAGTACATTATATATTTAATAGTATGGTGTTATATAACATGGTATTATGTATATAACTTTCCTTTATATAATAATCTATGATTTAAGATCTTATAACTTTAATAATATATTCATATTAATTTCGAAGATATTCTTTTTTGATGAATAACGATGTATTTTTGGGCTAATGATTGGTTTCTAACTCGTAAAGAGACATGGGTCGGCGTTAATAAGATCACTCGGAATTTTACCAATGACTAAAAACATAGTCAATAAGTAAAGTTGCCCGCATGATTATTTTCTATAGTTGATCATGCTTTTGATGAATTCCAATCGGGAATTTTGGAAAATGGGTTTCTTTGTGAATAATAATAATGATATTTAGCGTTAAGTTTTTTTATGTAAATTGTTGTGCATTCCTACAGCACAACAAACGGAGACCATTATAACTCAGATGCATAAATATACAAGCTGGAACAGACAAAAATTCAAAGCTACGTTTTTGACTATAAATGTATCAAGTAAACGAAATTTATATTTTGTATCAATATTCCGGACAAATAGTATTCCGCAGATCTTAGACTCGAACTGAGTCCGATTTTTAAAAAACCCGACCGCGGTAACACTATTGTATATATCATCAAAAAAGAATTATTTTATCGTTATATATTCTATATATTTGATTTATTGATGGGATTGCTACCGACACCGCGATGATCGACATGAGCACCAAATTTTCTTTTAGATGATATTTGAAATTTTTATAACGTTGAGAGAAAATAACTAGGCAATCACCCATCAAATTTCGACAATATTTTTTTATTTATTTACAGAACTTGTAGAATAAAAAGAAAAAAAAAATCATCGATTTTGATTGGGTGGTTAATGAGTTATCTTTATTCAAAGTCTTAAAAAAATTTAAACCGTTTATAGATACAAAAAAGTAAAACTTTGAGCGAAAAAAACTTAGCAAATACTTAATCAAATTTAATGAAATTTTTATTCCACATTTCTGTAGAATCAAGATAAAAAAATTTCATCGAATTTGGTTGGGTGATTGCCGAGTTATCTTCGCTCAAAGTTTTACAAAACTTCGCCGCAGCTATTATTTTAATAAGTGTTAAGCTTTGTAAAACTTTGAGTGAAGATAACTTGGCAACTACCAAACCAAATTCGATGAAAATTTTTTTTTATTTTAATTCTACAGAAATGTGGAATAAAAAAAAAAAATAAAAAATTCATTGAATTTGATTAAATGGTTGCTAAGTTATTTTCGCTCAAAGTTTTAAGTTTTATAGACGTTTTACATTTTCTGACCGATTTTACCGAACCGTATTTCAAATTTCCTTTTTTTAAAGCGAAGCAACTAAAATACAGTTAAGTTTGGAATTAGGGTTAGGGATTAGGCAAGAATTATATATAAAATTGCTCTCCCGACATTGTTTTTTGTATTTTCAAGGAGTTAATTCAATATATGATCTACATATTGCATAAATCGTATTCTTGATATCTATATATAAATAATCCTAAATGCATCAAAAAAGTAGCTCTAACCCTAACTCCGCTTTAGCCTTCCCCAAAATACTGAAATAACGATAAGAAAATTTAAATACGGTCCGGTAAAATCGGTCACATAGGGTGCAGACAAATTTCACAAGTTTGATTGGTTAAAGGTAACAGGTGACTATCGGGTAATCTTGTGATATGTTGGCCCCACGTAGCCTCGTGTAATTTTCTTTTACACATTATCTCAATTTTTATTACACAAATCAACTTTCATTTATAATTGAAAAATGTCAATCATGTCAAAATTTATATGAATCTAATAACTCATTTTTTGAAAAATTGTAAAAATGGGCTGTTTCTATTGTCTGCACCCCACATTTCTAAGACTTTGAATAAAGATAACTCATTAACAACCCAACCAAATTCGATTTTTTTTTTTTTATTTATTCTACAAGTTCTGTAGATTCAAAATAAAATAAAAAACCGTCGAATTATGATGGGTGGTTGCCGAGTTATTTTCTCTCAATGTTAGAAAATTTGGGTGCTCATGTCGATCATCGCGGTGCTGGGAGACAATCACGTGTTGCGGTGTCGGTAGCAATCCCCAAATCGAAATGTCTTGATAAAAAAATTTAAAAAGTCTAACATATTAATCAAAAAACATGAATCATATGAATTTTATTTTTTTGGTGCACCGTGCACCGTGGTGCTACGATCGAACAGATTTGTCAAGGAAATCTTTAGCTTCGTTAATTTTACTTGCCAAGTAAGGTGATCCTCCACGATCGGGATGATTAAGAAGCATTACTCTGCGGTGTGCTTCTTTAATTTCGGCTTTATTAATACCAGTTTCTCTATCAATAATAATGTTATCGAGTAAAATTAATGAAATTATTTATACTTTAAAATCCTCAAATAACGTATTTTTTTTTTAAAAAAAAAAATACCGCAAGCCTAAGATTTTTATTGCTTCTTGCTTAGTAATTTTACGTTCGAACCCCCCTATCGGCCGTTTCTTGGATATTGTATTACTAAATATTGATTTCGAAGCAAGCGGTTGAGCAGCTTTGAATGCCCACCTGCCAGCCAGTGCTGCTGCTGTAACTACGGCGCCGATTATAATAGGTGTCGACTAATATTTAATAAAATTCATATTACGTTAATTCGATCTGAAATTAAAGTTACTACTCTCAAAGAGGATTTATGTTTTATTACCATTTTTAAAATCTTTTTTTTAATTAAAAAAAAAAAAAAAAATATCATTTATCATTTATATGTTTTAAAAAGTTTCACATACCTAAAATGAAGTATCGGATTTGTAAGAAATTTTGTAATAACGATAATGATTAATATTAGCCAATCAAAACCTTCACTATTTGTGTCCATCTATAAAAATTGATTTTTTTTTTTTTAGAATTAAAAAGAAAATGGATGAACCAATTTTCAAACTTCCAGAAATAATTGACAACGAAAATGGCTGGGGTCCTTCCCCTGCGATGTTACCAGAAAAATTCAGAGATATACCGTATGCACCTTATAGCAAAGCTGACAAGCTAGGTCGGATTGCTGATTGGTCTTCACCAGAACAGAAAGAGAAGGAGACTACCGGAAGAACAAGAGCAAGTTATCGCTATCGAGGTACTTTTATAAACTGTACTTTAAGGAAGTGAATCATTAGATCGTTTGACAAGAGACTCGGTTATTTAGCCTGAAAGCTTATAGTAAACTTGTGTATTTTATCCAGATATTAATGGTTCGACCTTTTGTCTGTACGGTAGATCAATATACAGCTTACGGTTATGGTGCGTCCAATGCTTTTGCTTATACACATGCTGAAGACGAAGCTTCCTTTTCTGTCGTTGATAACCGCTCGGCTGCTCAAAAGAAAGCTTCATATAGAACTACTGGAGGCACAAAGGTATATTAGGTATCAGAGATAGTTATTTATACCCATGATCCATTTTATTGAATGTTAATTGTTTTAGAACCGTCCTGGCACGCGGAACCAACAACAACGTCAGCAAAGGAATGGTCAATATCAAAGGCTAGGCATGAACAACCGAGGGGCTACTGGGAATAAGATGACTGCTGTCAATGTCAGAAGACGATTTGGCTGGAAAGATTATGATAAGGTATCGAATCAATAATTGTCACAAACTTCAGGCTTCATTATTTAACATTTATATCAACAAACATAGCCTCAGCGTGCGCGTGATGCGTCAGTTAACGTTGGTCCTGAATGGCAAGTTCTTGAAGAAATTGAATTTAATCGTTTATCCAAATTAAACTTGGATGTGGACGAAGGCGAAGATATGTACGTAAATACAAACTCTGTTTTTATATTATTTTATATTCTAGAGGTAACATTTATATATTTTATCTTTAGTTCATCTCATGGTTTCTTGTACTATTATGATAAGAGTTATGATCGTGTTAACACGAAAATGGAAAAAGCATTGCAACCAAATGAGCGCGTGCGATATTTTATTACAACATCCAAAGATCCAATTATCGAACAAGTAACACTCGAAATTCTTTAAATTATTTACTGGAAATATTTCTTACGGCAATATTCTAACTAAATATTTTATTTTAAAAAACTAGCTTGCAAAAGATGATGAGGCTACAGTATTTGCCACAGATACTATTTTAAGTATTCTGATGTGTGCTCCGAGATCTGTATATCCGTGGGATATAGTTATTAATCGTATTGGCAACAAGCTTTTCTTCGATAAACGAGCCAATGGTGTGTAAATTTTCTAATCTTTTTTAATGAAATTGTAACATTATTAATTAGAATTTTTTTTTTTTTTTGCTTCCATAGATTATGTTACCGTTAACGAAAATGCCACGGATCCGCCTATTGAAACCGGGGATAAAGATAGTATCAATTCGCCCATTGCTCTTTCAATGGAAGCAACTATAATTAATCATTGCTTCGCCATGCAAGTAGTTAACGAGGTATTAATAATTTAGAACAGTGTTATGTTTTTTATTACTAACGATCAATAATTGATCAAGTGATATACATTATATAATAGTCAGAAAAGTATGAATTTGATAAACCAAATCCTTTCGGTAGTTCTGATGATCTAGAATTTATGGCACCATGTGCTTATCGTTATCGTCGGTTTGATCTCGGAATTAATGAAGAGGAAGATGTGCATCTTATTGTTCGTACGCAATTAGATTCGGCTGTAAAAACTCCTACAGGTGATTCATTCATTACCATAAAAGCTTTGAATGAATTTGATTCCCGTTCTCAGGGTGCAGGAGGTGCATTGGATTGGCGGCAAAAATTAGATACTCAACGAGGAGCTGTTGTTGCCACTGAAATGAAAAATAATAGCTGTAAATTAGCTAGATGGGCAGTTCAAAGCATTTTAGCTGGTGCAGATCAGATGAAATTAGGGTAATTCATTTTATGGTATAGGTTTTTCCATCTATGTTAATATTTGTTAAATTAACTTGCTTTTTGTAATTTGATTAGATATGTTTCGCGTGCTGGTCCAAAAGACAATCGTCGTCATGTGATATTGGGCACACAATATTATAAACCCCGCGATTTTGCTGCGCAAATGAATTTGTCAGTTTCTAATGGATGGGGTATTGTGCGGACTGTTATAGATCTTTGCATGAAGTTGCCAGAGGGTAGATATGTGTTGCTTAAAGATCCAAACAAGGTAAAAAAAATCACACATAAATTGGTATTAAATAGTCAGATATGTATTTAACTAACATTTTTTGACAATATATATATTTAGCCTGTAGTTCGTCTGTACTCTGTTCCTCCAAATACATTTGAAGTTGAAGATCCTCTTTTAGATGATGGAGATGAATTAGAGGAAGAAGATGAAGAAATAACTGAGACAAGATAGTAATGAGTAAAGTTGCGACCTCAACCTTTTTTTTGTGAAACTGACATTATTATATAGTTGGGGTTTTAGAATTGGGATTTCTACTTCATTCGGGATAAGTAATAAAAATATCCTGATCCGTTGGGTATTAGCGGAAACTTCGTTTCCGCTTGTACACATACGGTCAGGGTATTTTTGCTAAATACCCCGTGATCTTGATATTGTGATCGGGTATTTTAACCAAAATCCAAACGCATGTCCCATTTTCGGTTAATAGTATAAAATTTAAAAACTAATTAAATTTGTTAAATCAATACTATAAATTATTAAAAACTAAAAACCTAAAGTGATTTAGTGATTAAGCAGGGTATGTTGAATAAAATGATGTGTTATACAGTATCTATCTAATAGTTATATATAAAATAAGTAAGAAATAATTACAAAAATAAAAGCTTTTACAGCCAAAATAGAACTTCAATAAGCTTCTTGACCAAGTTCTTTATACTAATGTTTCTCCAAACCCGGGTTCGGATCGAAGTTTGAATCAGTTGAGATCCGAACTGTCATATAGTTGTCATACTGTATGCTTCGTAGATAGAAGTTTGTTTGGTTAGCTGAAGATAAAAATTGGTTTGTATAGTCTTAAAGTGAAATACTTTTGTGTATTATGCTATTTTTTAGATTGTTTGGCAGGCAAATTTGTTTGCTTTTATTTGTAATTTTTGTAATTTTTAAATAAAATTTTAAATATTAATTTTAAATATATTGTTACAAGTGGTGTAGTCTTTTTAATACACTTCAAGTAACATAAGACACAGAAGGTGGATTTCTAATAGTGTCAAAGTGGAATATTATATCACTGTAGCAGTTTGTTAGTAAAAGTTTATTTTTAAAATCAAAAGATTATATTTATTAAAGAACTAGTAGAGAATTTAAAACTTTATTAGAGAACTGTTAAGAGTTACAGAACTGATTTTACAGGAAAAGAAAAAGTTGGGGTTTATATAGTTTTTTATAATTAAGAATAAGAATAGTAAGAATGATAAGAATAGTAAGAACAGTAAAAATGGTAAGAATAGTAAGAATGGTAAGAATAGTAAGAATGGTAAGAATAGTAAGAATAGTAAGAATAGTAAACTAATTATAGTTGTTTCTAAGATAATTCAAAAACTAAGTATCTTACAGACATAAAATATAGTTTGTTTAAAAGATCTAATCAAGCTGAATCTAATAGTAAAATCTAAATCTAACTTTAGCTAATAGGTTATTAAGAAAAATGATAATAACTAAATCTAAATATATATAATAATATAAAAATATAATAATTAAGAAATATGCTAAAACCTATTTTGTAATATTTTCATTCTCTTAAAGAATTTACTTTATAAATTTTAAAAGATATAAAATATAAAAACTAAAACTAATAAAATAAAAATTTCTGATTCTAAATATTAAATATTAAATTTTAGTTGAAATTATTCAATAGAATTTGAATATTTCATGTAATTAAAATTAAAAGAAAATATTTACTGATATTTGATTACTATTTTTCAAAAATAGTTAAGAGTAGAGTATATGTAGATCATTTTTATATGATCTATATAGCAAATTCTTATTTTTGTAAAAAATTGAAAGATATTATTAATAAACTTTTAAGATTACTTTACAGAAAGTAATATTTTTATGACGTTGTAGTTATAATTAAGTTACTAAATAGTTATAGTATGATTAATAAATAAAAATGAAATCATTACTTAATCGAAACTAAGCAGTTACGGTAGACTTAACTACTTTGTAACGATTTAGTAATCTCTTTGAAATTAATAACGTAATAATATGAATTTGTAGTATTTACATAGTTAGTATAAAATCGCTAAAGCATCGCTACAATTCATTTAAAAATAAAAATTGCAACAATTTAGTTACAATTACATAATGGCTTCATGATAATCTTGTAATATAATAGTAAAAAAATTAATATCTAATTGCTACTAAGCAGTTACAATAGACTTAACTATTTTGTAGTAATAACATAATGATATGAATATGTAGCATTTACATAGTCAGTATAAAATCGCTAAAGCATCACTACGATTCATTTAAAAATAAAAATTGCAATGATTTAGTTACAATCACATAATGGCTTCATAATAATCTTGTAATATAATAGTAAAAAAATTAATATCTAATTGCTACTAAGCAGTTACAATAGACTTAACTGCTTTGTAGTAATTTAGTAACGGCTCAAAATTAATAATGTAATGATATCAATATGTATAGTTTATAAAATCACAAAAATCTCATAAATATATTAATAAAATAGATGAATTGTTACGATTTAGTTACGATTTAGTTACGATTACTTAAATATTTAAAAATAACATAGTTACAAAATTATTAAGATTTTATTATAGTTTTATTTAAAATTATATATTACTACGATTTGGTAACAATTATATAACGATTTAATAATAATATAGTTACAAAATAATTAAGATAGTATTACGATTTATTTGTAATTAAAACAATCGTAACGATTTAGTTATGATCAAATAATGATTTAGTAAAAAGATTACTAACTCACAATATGAATATAAAAACTAATGCATTGTTACAGAAAACAATAACCGTAACTAAACGAAGTATAACTAAATTATAGTATAAACAATAATTAGAACCCAAGATCTATGCATATATAATTGACTTCTTGAAGATAAAATATGTATAATGTATCTAATATGAAGTGACGAAAGATTACTTCAAAATTCTAATATTTAATAATAAATTTAGTAATTATTATTAGCACATAGGGTCTCTAAAAGATTCAACCAAAAATGACAAAGTGATAAAAGACTATTTTCAATTGCTGAAACCTATGAAAGACTATTCCAAGATTATCAAAAATAACTAAATGATGAAAGAAAAAAGAATTAGTTCAAATTAAAAAAAAGAAGAAAAAAAAAGCATTTATCTTACAAGTTCTGGTTCTAGCGAAGCAACAATAAAAAAACTTACAGGAAATAACTCTAAGAAAAAAAAATAAAAAAAGATTAGTATTAAAAAAAAACTCTACTAGAAATAACAAATTGATGATGAAGTGACAAAAGACTACTTCAAAATTACTAAAACAAAGAAGTGATAGAAGACTACTTCAAAAATCACTAAGAACAACGAAGTGATGAAAGACTATTTCAAGATCATTAAAAAACAATAAAGTAACAAATGAAATAAGAATTAGTTCAAGTTGAAAAAAATAAAAAATAAAAAAATTCTTAACTTACAAGTCACAGTTCCAACAATGAAAAGACTTACTAGAGATGACTAAGAAAAAAAAAAAAACAAAGAAACATTAGTATTAAGAAAAAAAACTCTACTGAAATTAACAAAGTAACAATAAAATAACAAAAGACTACTTCAAAATCACCAAAATAAAGAAGCAATGAAAGACTACTTCAAAATCATCAAAAACAACGAAGTGATGAAAGATTATTTCAAGATTATTAAAAATAATGAAGTGATAAATGAAAGAAGAATTAGTTCAAGCTGAAAAAAAAAGTACTTATCTTACAAGTCCTAGTTCCAACAATAAAAAGACTTACTAGAGACAACTCTAAGAAAAAAAAAAAACAAAGAAATATTAGTATTAAGAAAAAAACTCTACTGAAATTAACAAAGTGACAATAAAATGACAAAAGACTACTTCAAAATTACTAAGAATAATGAAATAATGGAAGACTATTTCAAGATCATTGAAAATAACGAAGTGATGAAAGTCAACTCTAGAAAGAACAAAAAAATCTAAAGCAAAAAATAAACAGAAAGTGTTAGTAATTATATAAACAAAAAAGAAGAAACAAAAACAAATCAACTAATAAATCTATTCAAATTCAAAGTGATAGTCTAGAAATTTACAAGAAAAGAAGTATTAATACTAGATAACTAAATGAAATATACTTATAAAAAGATTATAATATATCGTT
>CAJVPM010001811.1:0-11126 GCA_910592325.1 Scutellospora calospora | reverse complement strand
TAGTTGTAATCGTAGATTAGGACTTGATTAAATAAAAGTACTAGCATGATTGCTGAATTTTAAAAAAAAAAAAAAAAACTAGATTATTATATAAAAGATCTGAAATTCAAATCTCACTATTAACAGAATTGAATAATTATTTAGATTTTCTATATCTAACTTATGATAAATTCTGTCTGTTTTTAGAGTTATAACTCTATAAATTATATTGTACTAATATTACTCAAATATTGGAAATATGATAAAATATTTAGTGAGATATAATATTATATAAATAAATTTTGATAGGATCTACAGACAGAGGATCTGCATAGTAGAATTTCTGATTAAGATGAAGTAGTATAGATTTCAATAGTTATACTAGTTAATATTTAATTTGAGAAAGGAAATCTGCATATGAAAATATTAGCAACTAGATATGAGCAAGTCTATTAGAAAATTTGTATATAAAAAGATTAATAAAATAGATATAAGTAAGTCTGTTATACAAGATCATATAGCAATACTAACTTGGCTTAACAGCTAACTAGATTTGAGAAGATCTGTTTTGTGTAATATCTGAAGATATAGACAACTAATAACAATACTAACTTGTATTAACTAGATTTAAGAATTTTTATCTTATATGATATCTAGAGATATAGATAACTAACTTAGTAAAAAGCTACAGTAGAAATTATATTTGTATAAATATTAAATAATAGTATATATAAGCTAGATTAGAATATAGCATAATATAGTTAGATACTACAGTACTTATCAATTAGGAAGTTAGTGAAAGGGTACTTAAGATTAGCCTAGGCTTTGAATTATAAAGTTTATAAATATATGTTAGCTTTGTTGATATTTTCTGAAAAGAAAAGTAGTATAAGGTTAGGTGAATTTAGATAATAAAAGATAGTAGAACAGAAATAGTATATAGCTAAAGAGTTTAAATAGAAAATTTTTAAATAAATTTTAGATATAGTAGCTAGTATAAAACTTTTAAGTAAACTACTTAAATTAGATAATAAAATTTGTTACAGTAAAATTTTTATTAATTATTCTACTTGATACGAATTTATTAACATTTATTCTTTTTTATAGATAGTAAACTACACGATCTAGAAATAAATGATTCAGAAATAGAAATAGTTTAATTGGAAATTAATTAGATAGCAATTAAAAATTGGAAATAATAATATTTACAGTATAAGGTTTTATAAGTTTATTTAGTTCTTTACAGTACTGAAGAATCTCTATTCGTTTTTAATTTCATTAGATGATTCCTATTATAATCTCAGCTTTAATTAAACTTTTAAAGAAATTTTTTGAAAGCTTCTGTCACAAAATATCTTTTTTGATGAAAATTTGATATTCTGTTTGAGCTATAAATCAAATCACAAGAGACGTTAGCATTCTTAATAATAAATTTTTTTTAATAAGCGTCTATTTTCTTTTTTATTGAATTAATGTTTCATATGTAGTTCTCGCTCTTCAGCGGTTTCTGCATCTCTATTTTTCCATTAGTTGTGTTTTTGTACAAAACGCATTCTCATTATTAGCTATCTCCTTTTTTCATTGGTTCTAGACCATATTTTTCACTCTTCTGCCATTTTATATTACGATTGTGTTCAATATTTACTGTATTTCCTTATTTTAAGCATCTTTCTAAAAATAAAACTTCAATATTCATCTTAAGAATAGAAAATTATAAATATTGACAAAAAAACTAATTTTATTTAAACTTGGATTATTAACGCATTAAATGTTTATTTTTTTCAGAGAAATTAATATAATCGCAATTAAACAAATACTTAACTATATAATTTTTTTTAAAAAAAAGCAGGCATTACCCTTTTTACTATATAGTTTGAGTATTGGGTACGGTACAACATTATTACTAGATACATATTCGATATAATATACTATACCGTGGTAATACCTTATCTACTATAGTCTGGTCGGTTTAAATTTAAGCGTATTTATCCTCTTCTAATGACAACTTCTCTAATCCAAATTTTTTATCCTCATTAGTCTTTCCTAATCTATGACTACGAGTATGGATAGACTTGATTTTGAGAGATTAATCGGTTGAAAATTTTAGATGAAAAACATAATAATTATATATATTAGAGCTTATATAATGAACCTTTAGTTGATTACTTTTAAACTTTTACTATAGCGGACTTATCGTATTATATAATATTACGAGAAATCCGCATAAGAAAACTTAAAATAGGTAGCTCTTATAATATTAAAATCGTTGGTCATGCACGAAGACCGACAACTAATTATCTACTATTGTAGCACGGGTAAATAATATAGGTAAAAAGAACTTTGTTAACATTTGTAATTACCAAATTATTAAGCTTTCGGGATTTTGAATATCAGTATGTATATGAAAATACTAAATAATGTCGCAAATTATAATGAAATTTAAATTTAACCTCTAAAACATATGATTGCAAGTAAAGTGTTGTATGGGATTGTTTTACTTGTATCCCTATGACCGTCTATAAAAAAGTTTAAAAGTTTATCGCATAACATAAAAATTTTTTTCTCAAAATTATATATCCCGAGAATCGAATCTATAAGTTATATATATACAGTATATATATATTAGAGATGGTGTATAAGTGAATTTTATCTCGCACGAGATGCTTAATAACTTAATAACTTAATACTGTATTATAGAGTTTATAGGTAAATTTCAGCTTCAGAGACTTCTATCGATATTTTGAAAAATTAAAAAAAAAACATATAGTGTAACCATATGCCGTACTTTTCTAGGGATGTTACCCTTAAACTATTAGTTCGTGCTTTGAAACTTGCCCGAATACTGTTCTTAAGCACATATATAAAAATATTATACATTAAATAAAGTAAATTGATAAAAACAAAATCTTTCAGTACTTACGTTATCAATTCTATTACATCAGATGAGTTCGAGTCTATTTGCATTAGTCGCGTTCTTCGCGTTTTTGAATCACCATGAATAACTCATTGAAATTGATTAGAATTATGATACTTGTTCGTATATTCTCCCATAAACTAATTTGTAATACATTAGATGGATTAAGTCCATCTGGTAACAAGTTATTATTACAAAGTAACTCATAATCGGTAATATATAACTCTGTTATAAGTTCTACTCTATGTATCTCAACCACTGTTGGTCAAATTAGTGGTCGACTATAAATTTGCTGGTCATTGGTCAAAGGGTTTCTGGTCAAACTGGTCTGGTCAAATTGGTCAAATGGTCTAACAATATGAACCAAATTAACAAATCAGACCAATCAAGCAAATTTGATTATAGTCAAATTGGTCTGATTGGTCGATTTGTTCATATAACTAGACCATTTGATCAACTTAACCAATGTCAAAGATGCTTGACCGGACTGGTCATTGGTCAAATTGGTCTGGTCAAATGGTCGAATTGGTCTGGTCAGCCCAACACTGGAATCTTAACAATCTAAATATTTATAAAAAGAATATTATTGCATGAATTCATTATTAATTTATTTGTTGATATAAATTCTTACCTCGGCAATAATGTCGAAAAAACATTCGGACCAGGAATGTCAGCAATGTTGATTAATTTACGTGATGTTTGTTGCGCAGAATAAATATTCTCAATACTATTCCACTAATTTCAGCATAAGCAATGATCTCGGCAGATCTTTGATGAGTTAATATAAGGGTCGATTCGCTCTGAAGTTGATATCATTCATTATTGTACACTTAGATTTAACTTTATAAGCGATAAGTTGTGGTGCATTCATGTAATAACTGACCTTAATTTAATTCAGAAAAAAAAAACCATCAATATTCCTTTCAAGTATAGTATAAGTTAGAAAATTATATACCCTGAGTCCAGTTCCCACAAAAATGCTGCCTATATTTGCTTCTGGTAATTCTGTATGGTTGGGCGCGAAACATAATGACCGTTACTTTACCAGTAAGTGAAGGGTCCATTATTTGAATCGAGCATAACCAGTCTTCATTTGGTAAAAGGGAATAAAGGTTAAAATAATATCGTTTTAAATATATAATAAAGAATTATGTATGTATCTTACCTGTGCCCTTACATTTTCTTGGAGGTGAAAAGGATTTTATAACTCTGATAATGTCGACTCTTGTTCCAAGGACAAGATTTGAAAGAGTTAATAAGAGGTTATAGCCCTTAACTGGAACGCGTGTAGAATTTACCAAAGTCATCACAAAATATACAGTCTATATATAATTTTATCAGGAAACGTTACACATTAGAACGAATATCGAAATATTTTCTTACAAAATTGTTGACGAGACCGTAAAGCACATGATCTATCTTTGCCAATTTTGGATAGATGATCGACCAATCAAATTTTAACTAACCGAAGAAGCAAAACAGGAGAAAAAAAATACAGAAAATAGTAGTCTAAACTCACCTCGGAGCATTAATAAAAAATGTCGGGGAGGCAACTTTATCTATACACATTCATAAAATCTAACTTGAAAATGGCCCTAACCTTAATATTAGATAAATTTTTAAAATTTTAGCCACCCGAATTTGAGTGATGTTTAAGACAATAGACATCTTAAAACAAAGTTAGTCAAATCAGTCTCATATGAAACTTGTATTTTGTTTTTAAGATCGACCAATAAAAACATTTAATTAAATTAAAAAATGACTTAACATTAAGAACAAAAGATTAACAAATTAATTTTTTTTTTAAATAAAGAAAATCAACATTTAATTAATTTATCGAGCATTCTGCTTTAAGTAATAATAATAAATATTATAATTATATACATCGCATTCATGTACAGTACTTAAAATTAGTTGTAAAGAATGACATCCGTTTTTTAAATTACATACTCAAAATACGTTATCTTTAATAAAGCATTTCGGCAAAATTTAACATACATAACTATGCCTTGACCTTTTAAAGATATTAAGTCATGCTACATGAAACAAAAACGACGAAAGCTCTTTAATGATGTGTTGATTATTTTAAAAATGATAAATTTTTTTAACAATTACTTAAAACGTATATTCTGAAAGCTGTTAATAAAATTTAACACGCCAATTACATCATTAGCTTTTGAAGCTAAAAAAATATTTAAGTAAATACAAGATATGTATAGCCCTTAAAACTGCCTACGTATTATAAACCAATATATTGCACAAATCAAATTTAAGTTCCAAAGAATAAGAAATTTATATTTTCATAATAAAAAAAATAACTATCGATTCTTCGGTGACTATTACGTAATCATAAATTCTTGTTAATATAATATTTTAAACTCGCATCATAATTTATAACCAAATTTTAAATGCCGACAAAAGAAAATTAATCTTCTGATTTTGAATTTGTCACTTAACTTTTGACAAATCTAATTAACGATGTAGTATATCAGAGTTCTGATATGTGATAAATTCAAAGCCAGAAGTTTTTGTATTAAATTGAAATCGGCAATGGAAATTACCTGGAACTATAGTTTTCTCTCTAATTGTTTATTTAACACATAAATTTATTATGTGAATATTATGTGAATTATTATCAAATAAATGTAATTAAACACTTTGTTTACCTTTGATACCAATAGTTGGCTTTTTCTATGTCTCTTGTTACTCCAATTCCATTTCGATAACATTTACCAACTTCTGACATTCCAACTGCATTTCCCATTTCTGCTAATTTTAGACAATAAATAAATGCCTTTTGTTCATCCTCTTCAACTCCAAATCCATTTCGATAACAATAACCAACCATATATGTTCCCATAGCATCACCCATATCGGCAGATTTTTGATAATAAATAAATGCCTTATGTTCATCCTTTTCAACTCCAATTCCATGAAGATAACAATAACCAACATTAAATGCTCCGGTGAACTTTACGTGTGTTATTCTCTCGAATAACCGAATCTTAATAAATTATCAAAAAGAACTTTAAATTTTATTATAAAGTTCTTATTAATTACATCTGTAAACCGAACTTTCTGAATTGTATATATTAGATTAATTTGGTTTAAAATGTTAAAAAAAGTCTCAATCACCATATTAAGGTTAGTATTAAAATTAAAACTTAAGCATTTTTTTGTTATCTATATTTAGATATTGAAAGTGTTTATTGAAATACGTCAATTTAGATATTTAAAGTGTTCATTGAAATACGTCATTGTCAGATACGTAGCTACGTATATATCAGATATACAGTACTGTATGCGCGAAATCACTTAATGGAAAAACCTCCCACATTTCCTTAATACCATGCATAAATAGGCTTATTTATGCATAACTACTCGTTCATCGGAGTTAAATACCAGATTTATACGTTTGTCAATGTGCCCTAAACTACCAACCAATCAAACTAATTTAGGTAAATTAACTTCTGACCGTCTCGAACGACAATTAAGTAATATTTAGGTATTGAACATATAGATTATTATTCACTTTAATTTTCAAATATAAGGTATGAATCCTATTTTCTTTATAAATTTCGTAACCGGATGTTATTATTTAGCTTTCCAATTTCGGAATTTAAAAACAATTTTAAGATTTTCTAAACTCCCATTTATTTTCAAAATAAGTTAATTTTGAAACACCCTAATGCAGGAAATTGCTTGCATAGTATGTATACAATAAGTAACGTACGTTTTATTCCCTATTTAATGAATAATAAGAAGTCGATTTTTTAATTCCATTTGTTCATCTCAAAAATTTACTTAATAATTTAGGTAATGCTTTTATTTACACTTATTATCTATTTAAAAATTATTTATGTGCAATCGTTAAATAGTTGAGACCCACTAACAATAATACCTTTTATAAGATTCTTATATTACTTCTCTTGCAGCAAACTGAATAGTTTCTGACTTATTACTTGCGCCTTTATATAACATTCTAATTCATTTTAGATTATTTATAGGATTGAATTAGAGTGTATAATGGACAAGGAAATTAATTGGTATTATTTTCTTTGTCTCAAGATGAAGTAAAGTTTTAATACGAAATATTAGTTGAAAAGACTGATTTTTTTTTTATCTATCTTAAAAAACATAAATAAAAATCTTCTTAATTTCTTACAAATTTGGATTAAAAAGTAAGTACATTTGTAACTAAACTTCTTGAAATATTTCTTAGTAAGCTTCAAGGGATTAATAATCTTAAGGTTCTTACAAATATAGCTATATAAAGTAACTTCTAATTCTTAAAATAAATAAATAAAATCGAACTTATTTATTAATTTGTTTTTATTACAGTATTCAATCGCTTTCCGAGATAAAGGGCATGAATTAATAATTCATTTTCTCTCTTCTTATATTTTCTATTTACATAATAAATATCACTACTGTACTATTTTTAGCTAATTTTTCAATATATTAATTCTCACGAATAACTTGCCATTATAAATGCTAAATTTAGACCTGAGTTGAGCCTTAAAATGACAAAGTTGGCTCAAAAGACCTCGCAGCTAGCCAATAACATTATGGTGGTCTAGTTTAATATCTCAACATTAAAAATCCTAACAGGTCATATGCCTAACAATTAAAATCCCAAATTGTCAAAAACTTAATAATTAAAATCCTAACTAAAAAATGCAAAATTAAAAATCTTAATAGTGAGATTTTAATTTGGGGATTTTTTTTAGTTAGGATTTTAACTGTTGGGATTTTGACAATTTGGGATTTTAATTGTTAGGAATATGACCTGTTGGGATATTAAACCAAATCTATTATGGTCTATTGCGAGGTAATTTGCCAACTCTGTCAAAATGTTTATTATCATCAATGTTGTATAATATTAATAAACCCTTGTAAAGTAGTAAGATCTTAGAAATTTTTTCAATATTATATAGGTTAAAATTTCAGAGCACTTCAAGCTTGAAGTAGTACTTGTCTAAACTTCTAATGCTAATATATATATTTTCAGGAGCTTAATTTGTTAGTTGCTACTGCAGGGGCTATTTTAGATACATCAATATTATCTAAATATTTTATGGATATAGTCTGCTAATTCATTCCATTTACGTAACAATATACAATGTGTTATGTTTTGAGAAAATTAATCTCTGTTTTTATTAATTTGTAAATGATGTATCCTTTTATATTTAAGACAATATCTAAACTGAGATTATTAGGCTTTAGATAATTTAGTTTTGAAAATCTTGTTTTAATGAGCAATAGAATACACAATGATATTTAATAGTATAATATCTCTTGGTTTAGAAATCTCTAATTTGTCATAATTAGAAAAAAATTTCATATATGATAAATTGATAAATTTATAAGATGGTAATATTAGAATTTAATTAATTGTAAATAAGTTATGTAAAATTTAAATTTAATACTCTTCTCCGGTATTAATTATTTAAGAATTCTTTGATATACTAAATTATACACAATCCTAAACTTCAATTATTCCAGTTATCTTTAGGAGTATTCCATTAGTTTCCAATAATAATTTTCTTTAAAAATTCTCCATTACTAGGTATGAAGGACATAATTTTTTGTTTTTTTGTAGGGATTTACATATATAATTCAAGAGATAATTTCATCATGAAAGTTTTATAATTTAATGAAAGATTGACGAAGGGATCAGAATATTAGAATACGATTCGATGATTAAGCTTCTTTAATTACAGTTTGAAACATCTAAGTTATGGTTTAAAAACCCTAGATTATAAAAATGTATATAGTGATGAGAAATTCAATTTCAATCATACTTCCTGTAAGTACTTTCGTTAAATTCCAATTATCTTAATGTCTAAATGTTTATAAAATTATCTTCCTTGTTCATTAACTAAGATAAATTTCAAGGATGCTTTCTCAGGTCATTAAAACTGATGAATTGAGAAAACCTTATTTCAGGAATTATACGTACATTGGAAAGTTGTAATTCAATCAAATAACCTTTTAACTAATTCCAAGCATTAATAAATATGCTAATATTTATAATACTTTATATAAACTATTTAGATGCTTTCGAGTGCCTTACTTAATGTTTGTGAGACAAATTTTAATTAACCAGTTAAATATCAATTTGAAGAATAAATTCTGGAGGTGCAAACCAATAATCTAATATATATTTAATGTAGAAGCGTTGAATTCATAGATCTTAGATGATTTTTTGTATTAAAAATAGTGTTATTGGTATTAAAAAATATCAAAATTTATTCTAATTGATGTGATAAGTGTTTAATAGTATAAACAACTTATAATATACTATTTAATATAGAAAGCTTCAATTCTGCTAATTTTATATTAATAATCTAATATTCAATTATTTACTTCAAATAATTAATTAAAATATACTTAATTACTTTCAAATCACATTGGAGGAGCTACTTGAAAACATTATCTTTAGTAATCTCAATTTATTTTTGGTTTGCAATCATATATATATAAAATAAATTTTATATAATTTATAAAAGTTGAAGCTGTAAAATAAGGTTAAAGCTTGATCAGACATGAGGTTAGAATAAAAGAATAAAATTATATATTCTAAAGAAAATTGTCACTATAGGCAGTACAAACAATCATTTTACAGAAATCCTAAAGAAAAAGTTGTATTAAAATAAAAAGAATCATAAGAAACTGGTCTTAAAAGTCTTACTAAGAGAATTCACTTTGAGAAAGTCAACTATAATAACTTAAATATATATATAACAATTATTCTTCTGACTACTAAAAACTATAGAAATCATTTATTATAAATCTTTCTATTATAGCTTAAACCAGAGAAGCTACAAGCTTTATTAGCTTAGCATGTTGTTTCAAAAATTTTACACTTTTTTAGTTTTTCTGCTAAGTTATATTTTATAACATTTAGTCGTGTTCGTGCAAATAAAATACTCAGCCCCAAAGACCTTATTCTAAATTTTATTAGCAACAATTTCTAATATAAATAATAATAAAAATTGCAATAATACGTATCATAGTAATTTTATTTATATTAAATAAACTTTTATAATACATTAAAAAAAATAAAAAAAAGGAGATAGTATTCCAATCTACATGTGTAAATTTAGCGCTGTATACAAGTAGTATATAAAGGCTGGAACTATCTTTGATTTGATATATTAAGGCTTATATAATAACATTACATAAACAGTAATTTATAACTCACTCACAATTTGCTCCGATATCTTGCATAGCCAACTCGGATCAAAAACTAAAATCATCAGGTATTGGTTATACAGATGATTAGTTTAGAAAAAATTATATAGAAAGTTGACTTCCTTTCTCATATCAAAGTTTATATCAAAGTTTATCTTTGACAAAAAAAAAAAATAATTCATTGTTTTGTGAATCATGAATAGATCTTGCGAATAAGCATCTAAGCTAATCAGCATGTGTTACCAGTAAATGACGAGAAAAGATTTTTTTTAAAAAAAAAAAGAAAAAAAAACTTGATTTTTTAACACTTCTATTTACTGTACGTACAGTTAATTATGAGAGAACTTTCCTAATTTTCTATTGACAAAGCCTATTTACTTAAAGAGAAAAATGATTCAATAATAAAGTTTGTAAATGAATATTTGAATTTGGTTAAATGATTGTAAACCGTATTTTCACTATTTGTGAAACTAAGTATAAAACATACATTGCAGCAAAGTTTAATCTGTTCTTTATTCTTAATGTAAAGCAATTTCGAAAGTATTAATAACTTGTTCATAATATAATTTTTTAATCTAAGATTTCATTAATCGATTCATTTAAGGATTTTAAAATTAAAAGAAATCCAAGTTCGGATTTCTTTACCGGTAGATAATACAGACACATTCATCCTTTTCAAATCGATATATCGATATGTAATTATAAATGAACATTAGTAAGAATGTGACCAATATTTATTGTATATTTTTGTAAATAAGTAAATCTTTGTAATCAGAAAGATATTTTGTCTGTAGATATGGGTGATGCTAGTGGAATATTTGCTCTTGGCAACTGTTACCGAAATGGAGTTGGAGTTGAAAAGGATGAACATATGGCATTCATTTATTGTCAGCAATCTGCAGATATGGGTGATGCTGATGGAACATATAATGTTGGTTATTGTTATGACGATGGAATTGGAGTTGAGAAGGATGAACATAAGGCATTCATTTATTATCAAAAATCTGCTGATATGGGTAATGCTAAAGGAACATTT
>CAJVPM010001810.1:0-11126 GCA_910592325.1 Scutellospora calospora | reverse complement strand
CTTATTGTTGTTTGTAATAAGTACAATTGGAGTTCTTGGTGAGTTAAAGTCTTCAATTTCCATAGCAGTTTCTGCTTACATACTCTCAGTTGCGATGTTCTCTTTGTTGCTGTTATCAGGAGTTCTAACTAATGAGGCTTCTGTATTTTCTTTTTCTACAACAGAGTTTCTGAATTCAAATCCTCCATATTAGAGGAGCTATTTTCTGAGGTTACGTCTGTTTGGGAGGTTTCAGGTTCTGTGTCTTTAAGAGAGGAGGTGGAGTCTTGTTGGTTTATTTCTTCATCATCTAATTCAATATGAACGGTTTTACCCTTCTTTTTGCTGGCAAGAAATTCTTTATGCTGCTAATAAAGCAGTAAGGCTTCTTTAAACTGGGGCATTCTTTTTTAATATGCCCTTCTTTGTTACAGAAGTAACAGAGTTTAGGAGCAAAACGCCATTCTATGGCAACTTTATTATCGAAAATGACCTCAAAGCGTGGAATTCTTTCTTCAAGATCTGAGTCATCAGTGGTCTCGAAGGTAACTATCCATTGGTCTGTCAAATAGAGAGTACCTTCAATTAAGAGAGGTTTAATTGAAATAATATTACCTATATCATCAAAGACCTCTTTGATTTCATCAGAAATATCTTCTTTGTTACTCAAAGATACATTTCTGATTTTAACTGAGAGGAAGGACCTTCTCATATCAGTTGGAATATAGCCATAATAGGTCTTATTGAATATTTCAATTCCTTTTGTAGCATAATACTTGAGTTTTTCTTTACTAGCAAATATTAGCTCAAGATGAGTACGTATACCTCTACTAATGTGTGGCTTAGTAGTGATAATATCATGTGCTGCTGTTTCATAGAGAGAAATCATGATTTCGTTCAGAGAGCCATTGAGGTTTTGTATATCTAAAATGAGGGCATTATCATTTTTTGATTTTATACTATTTCTTAGAGAGAAAGAGGTAAAGGTTGATTGACCTCGCTTGACTTTTGCAAATAAACTTGACCACAGTCTTTGCAAAGTTTCATTATTGTTGTTTGTTGAACTTTTTTTAGGTTCTGTTAGAGATGAGTCACGTAAATCTGGATGTGTTATTTTTGTTGTTATTTGAGCCTTAGTATTTTGACTTTCCTTACGTGCTTTAGAGTTAGATATGATACTCGTGTTGTTTTTGTTTTGTTGTTTTTTTTTAAACTTTTAGTGCTATTTTCTTGAGTGACTTGTTCATCCTAGCTAGAAGTATTAGCTACAGAGATATTTTGTTATACTGAGCTAGCTGATGTAGTTTGGTTGCTTGTTGCTTCCATAGTCTCTTTGTTAGAATATAAAACTATTTTATTTTCTAAAAGTTGTTCTTTCGATGAAAAACTTCTAGCGAGCTTAATTTTTTTATTTGTTAAAACTTCTGTGAAAGAAGTTTTATGCTTGCTTGGAACTAGGAGAAGAGCCCCTGTTCTATTACTATTTTTAGAGTTAGTGTTGTCTTGTGTAGAGATTATTTTGTTGTTTCTAAAAAACCCTCAATTCTAATTTTTGTGGTCAGGAGAGAGAGTGTGTCGATCTTTTTGATTTAGCTCATTTTTAAAGAAGTATTTATAGGAAATTTCGAAAAAGTAAAATAGTAAATAAATATGAGCATGTTAAAATTTACAGAAATATATATACTTGACTAGGCAATTCAGCTCTCTCGAATCGTGAGGCTCCAATATAACTATGCTAATGTATTTATATACAGGTAAAGAGCTAAAAAAAAAAAAAAAATTCGAATTTTAACGAGAAGCTGAAAAGAGGGAAAAATTTATTTGGTGATAATTTTTGTATTTTCAAGACATTTGCATAATTTTAGATTTTGAACTTCTAAGTTGAACAAAACAATTTAAGGTCAACTAAATTACTAAAATATTAATAGTATTTTTAATAGACATAATAAGCCAATATATTTTGAAAATATCAAAACTAATAATGAGGTTATTACAGAACTTGATTAAATTAAATCAACAATTCGTAACTAATTCTGCTAATAGACAGCTCACTATGATATTGATTTAACAATATTTAATAATTACTAAAAATAGATATATAAACTATCTAATAGTATTAATTCTGAATAGTATAATCCTGTATTAATAGAAATATACTTAGTAACCTAGCTAATAACAAAGCCTATAGCCTTTTAGGCATTAGCTATTAATGATTAAATATTCAGATCTTACTACTATTCAAACTATTACTACTTTACTTAACTGATACTTAATTTCATAAACAATTTCTAAATAATAGAAAGATAGCTACATTTTTTTATCTATAAAAAGTCAATTTTTGATAGAAATCTGAATAATACTTAGCTAATTAACCTTGTTGAACATATCAAAAAGCTTTATACAAAGATTATTATAATATGTTTTAATAATATTTTTACATCTCACAAAATTTTTAACTCTTATAATTATAGTATAAATATACTAATCAATATTCTTATTAATATAATTGAAGATATAAACTGTAACAAAAAGAGCTCTGGCTTTTATATTAGGATATGAGTAAAACTTATGATTCTGTAAACTTAGACCTTCTTAAGTTAGCTTTTAAATATATTTAAATACCTTCTTAGCTACTTGATATTATTACTAACTTACTTACTAAGTAAACATGTAGAGTTATTATTAACTTCTGTAATACATGTATATTTAACATTTAGCCTTTTTAAGTAGAAGCCTCACCATAGTTTTGTTGTTTGTCATTACTGTGTTTAGCTTAGGCAATGTTATAGAAATTCGATATATCGAATATATCCGATATATTCGATAGATTAGATATACAATGTATTAGATAAATTGGATATTTCGAAACCTGTATTTATTAGTGATGTAGAAAGTATAAAAGCGATTCCACTTTACCTTCAATTTACTGGGAGTTCAATAAAATAATCTCAGTTTTGAGAATCAAAATCCTTTGCCTAATAACTCCAAAAAGTCTCAATACCACATTCGCTTATCTCCAATTACCCCCCCCCCCCCCAGATAATAACAAAACCCCTCAATAAGTCAAGAATCGCCTCTTGACTTACTGAATATCGGGACACGTGACCTAGAAGTATTGAATCTGGATAATCCAAGAATAGCCCTAAACCTCGGAGCAAGTTTTTCCACGTCGTCTTTCAGCCTTCCAACTTAGGGTTGATTGTTTGATTGAGTTGTATATTTAAATCCGAGCCCTAACCTCCGGATGAGTTTCGATCTAGGACCAGTATAGACCTTTTCAACGGTCCCATCTATATATAATGTGCCGAATAGAGAGCTTTTTTGGATCTTCATCCCAACTAGTGTTTCGGGCGAAATTCAATTTTGCATATCAAAATTGGGCGAAATTAATTTCGGACTTATAGGGCGAAATTCAAAAATAATTTCGCCCGAAACACTAATCCCAACACTTCTTTAAAGATTTGCATAGTATGACTTTGATAATAAATAGTTGATCTCAAACCTTCACAAATATCTACTACTAGCACTAATAAAACTATCATCTTATATTCGGAAAATACAAGATTTCCTGATGAAATCTCTCACATAATCTTTCCAAATAAATAAATATTTAATGCTTTAGTGAATGGGTTTTCCTCGTAAAACTTCCGGAGCTATCCTATAAGAAAAGTGCTCCGGATTGGCACGGAAAAACAGTGTAAAGGCACTAGCTTGAGTGGCGCGGGCCAAGATCCGTATTTGAATGTGCATGGTCTGGATTGGTACGGAATTAGTGGACCAATTGGGACAAGGGATGCGCAATTTATAACTTGGGATGAATATAATATTTTCTCATTTCGGGTTTCAGGTATCAATGATAATTGGAAATAAATAAATGAAAGAAAATCAAAGTTCCTAAACTACTTTAAGATTAGGAATTAATCTCTCTCTACTTTATTAAAGATATGCTCACATTAAAGACATTATTTCTAGTTAACTTACTATCTTACATCAGAGGCCTCGTGTTATCACGCTAGCTCTCATGTTAATGAGGCTTTTAGATTAGAAATGGTAAAGTCATAATTTAAGCGTAATACTGTATACCCGTGTCAAAGTTCTCGTGGAAATACTTAGATCGACGCATGATACGGAAATTTTATTTTTATTATTCGTAAAAATTTGGATTGAAAAATGTATATATTTGGATAAATTTCGATAATTTTTCAGCCAATATTAAATTTATAATTTAGGCCAAAATAACATGAATACTGTATTTGCGATTAGAAATAAAAGTCCGAATTTAATGCGCAAATAAATTTTATCTCGTAACTTAAAAAATAGAAACAATAGTTTCACTAAAATGGAATTTAAATCCGTTTCTAATTTATCATAATTATTAAAGTATGCATTTTTTTTTTTTTTTTTTAAATCAACAAAAATCAAGAATTCTATGAAAATACGCAGAAATTTGGAAATTCACAAATATTTGGATTTGTTTGTAAAGGGTCTGATTATTTGGATTTACTTGGGAAAATTTGGTTTTTTGCAGCAGTTTCTAAGCCAATTGGCACGGATATGGGAACAGATAGTTTTAGTAAAAATTTTTAGGCAGTAAATTCGATAGTTATAGTATGATCATGGCGATAAGTGAGAACGCCTATAGTAAAACGTAATTTTTTTAGTTAGGACACCACGAGTAAATTTCATGAGATATGATGGTGTGAGACGGGAAAAGTAGCTCCGGAAACACGTGAGGGTCGGAAGTCTATGTGCCGCAGTATCTGAATACGGTGTAAAAGTCAAAAATACCCCGCCCCGAATGTACTACCTTCCGATGTAGTACCAAGTCCGATATGGCCGATATGTACGATTCTTGCGATCTTGTAAATCAGAGAGTATTTCAGGGCGGCCCCCAAAGTTCGGGTCGATGACCGACGTCTAGTCGATGATTGACCCCGGATTGATGATCGACATCTGATCAACGATATTGCGCAGCATTATCTGATAATGCTGCGTATCATTGATCAGATGTCGATCATCAATCCGGGGTCAATCATCGAATAGACGTCGGTCATCGACCCGAACTTTGGGGGGGCCGCCCTGATATACTCTAAATCAGATTGATCATTTTTATCCCAGATAAAAATGATCTGGAGGATCGATTTTATCCTTAAGATAGAAAGGATCCAAATTATCTTTTTTATTATTTTTATCTTATTTATTTTCTCATATGTAAATTTGTCTATAAAAGTACAACTTTCGAATTCCTAACTTTGATAAGTTAGTTGTATATAAGTCAAATACTTCGAAATTCGAGTAGAAGTATTGTGACCTCGTTTCCTCATTTGTTAAAAATACATATTCATTGTTAAAAACCCCGCCCCGTGATAATCAAGTTCCCAATCAATTTAAACAATAATCAATTATCCCGATTATAGTTTTATTGATAAACTTAAACCCCATTGTCAAATCAATAACCAATCGGATCGAAATCCAGATCACGTGTCCCGTGATAAAAGTAAAAGTATAAAGAAACCGAAAGACCAAACCCGAAACAACAAGAAGAATTAAAGCCTAAGAACCAAACAACACTCACCTCAAAGAATCCTCTATGCAATCCTAAAAACCCGGACCAAATCCTCCACGACCTCTTTCAGCCTACCAACTTAGGGTTGATTGTTGGATTTGTAGTGATTGTTTGTTGACTTGTCGAAATACGTACCTAGGTGTAATCGAAACTCTCCGGTCGAGTTCCGTACCAGAACCGGTTTACACCTCTTCAACGGGTATGCAGATCTCTTGCCTTTATTGGGTTTCCCGGGGATAAAAGAGTTAAAAGTCTTATAAGTATTAAAAGAGTTATAAGAGTTTTAATACATATAAGAGACAAAAGAGGGAAAAGACTTAAAAGAGATAAAAGAGTTTTAAGCATTATAAGACGTTTAATAGTTAAAATACGTTTAAGTATTAAAAGAGTTATAAGAAACATATTGATGTAAATTGTATATATTGAGAGCGTATTCGCTCATAATAAAGGATAACTCTATATAGTTTTGTTTTGCTTTTAAGACTGAGTTCTTTATTAAATTGATAATTTCCAATACATTAAACCCCGAACACATAATAATTTCGCTAAACTAACCCCCTCCATAACCCCGCTTTCGTTAAATTGACATACAGTACGTTTACTGTTGTCTTGCACACGTGATACATACCTGTAAATTGTCCGGTTAAATCTTGACGTACTAAGATTAACCGTGGTCTTCGATTCCAACTAACCCGACGTATTGTGGTTGGTTGTGGTTATTTGTGTTGGTTCCAGTTACCCGACGCACTGTGGTAACTGTGGTTTCGAATATTGGAATACCCGACGAACTGTGGTATTCATATTCTTTAAAGTTTAAACCCTCTGAGTGGTCCGCCTCTATCAAGTAGAAGGTTGATATTAGTGGTATCAACTCTAAAGACTCGAATATTAGAAGATTAAAGAACAACCATATCACTAACCTACGAGCCCTAACCACCGACCAAATATAAACGCCCTCTTTCGATAAGCCATTCGTAGGTTATAAGGAGTTTTCCATAGCCGAGCGACTGACTCGCCGTATAATACCCTCGTTTCAATGGTTTTGAAATTTCGCGTTACACAATATCCTGCACTCCTATTGGTAATGGGTTAATTCTTTCAGCTCCGACCAGGGACCTGAAAAGTTTCAAAAAGAATTTGCTCCATAAATTGCAAGTTTACGTATTTTAACTTTTTTAGATACATCCGAAAAGTCCCATCGTAGAATATAAATAACTTAAACTACGCGAAATTCCAAATATGTACACGGGTAAAAAGAAATTTTAATAGCAAAAAATTAGCAATTTAACAAAAAAACATTTAGACAAAAAGCCCAAACAATATTTGTGTAACGGTTCCGCAATTTTTCGGAAACCGTAGTTAGGGGAGGGACAGAAATCAGGTGATTTCAATTTACTATAGAGCTCCTCCTACCACCCCCCACCTGACTGTATGTTATAGTATATTCTATAATTAATATAATATTTGACCTGACTGAACTTCTAACCCCCTACCCCCCTAAGAAATCAGCTGATTTCTGTCCCTCCCCTTAACTCAGTGATTTTCACATGATACTCGCCTAAGTTAGGATTAGGTGTTATAATTTAGGCTGATTTGTAAACAAAGACGTCATGCAGATCGCCGTAACGTCACAAGGAATCCATTTGTCACCTCTCCCGTTACCATATGGGCTGATCGGACTCATTTCATGTGATATAAAATGTGATCCTGTATATAATACTTTAGTACTGATACGACAATAACAACACAAGTAAACAGCGATAAGAATAACTAATACACGATAGTTACATTATTATTTTTTAACAAAAAATTCGTAAAAATCTTTTAACATAAGTTCTATTGCATTATTTTATATTTTAAGTATGCGAATAGTAAATAATAAGGTTTTCTATAGCAATTTTCGTTTGCGCTGTATAATACAAAAAAAACTATGTTAGAGTCGTAAAGAAAGTATTAAATAAAAAAAAAAAAACAATTATTATATATATAGGTATAAAAGTATATTATTTTAATTCTAGAAGGAAAAACGATTTGATGATCATATTTAAATAATTTGATTGGCGTATTTGTTGTACAAATATTCGTAAATATCACCTATGTAGATCTGATTTTCAAAAATCAACTCTTAAACATCACTTAAATGAGTCCGATCAGCCCATATGCACTTATCGAATTAACGATTATGGTAAGCATGAGAAGAAGGCGTGTTGATGAAGTAATATATCAAAGTGGGTTAGTCATGGCAAAAAAATGTCGAGATCACGCGATCATTTCCGACTGTAATCTGAAAGAGCTCAAAAGATAATCTTATTACCGTAACATACGTTAAAGACATGCTTCGAAAAAACATGTTAAGATTTTTGTAAGAGGATTGTGTATAATTAATACACAAACCTCATTACAAAAATCTTAACATATTTTTTCGAAGCATGTCTTTAATGTATGTTAATAAGATTATCTTTGAGCTCTTCCGATTACGGTCGGAAATGATCGCTATCGCGTGATCTCGACATTTTTTTGCCATACTTTAATATATCACGTATTAATGAGCTTGAAAAGTATTTGCATCATAAACTACTTTTCAACCTGTGACATGAAATAAATATAATCTATTAAAATATGTTAAACCAAAGAATCTTATGTATTTACACAGTTTCACTAGTTATTGCATTAAGTCTGTTCTTTGGACTATTATTTGGTTTAGGTTACCCAGAGATCAAGAGAGCTGAATATATCCCTACAACATGTACAATCGAAGCTGAATCTATTAAACCTAGATATTGTTGCTATTTAGATTGTGATTTAACTTGTCAAAATGCACCTTCTTCAACTCCCAGTTGCTCATCACTTGAATCTCGTTGGAATGCATTTTCTCCCACTCAATGTGTTGCCGCTTCAGTAGCAAATAGTTCTCAAAATCTTAATGATTATTGTCCAATTGATGGACCTCAAGCAATTTGTGATAATGGTTTTTACTGCTGTAGTGAATGTTGTGAAACATGTACAAGTTGTTCTACTAGCTGTACAGGTACAACAGGTGGGTGCTCAACTACTTGCACATCATATACTTGCAATTGCTGGTGTTGTATCTCTACAAATCATCAATCATGTCAGGTCAAATGTCCCGAATGTTATTCTGTGGAATTAATAGTGCAGTATCTTCTTTGGGGAGGTGGTGAGATTATGACATCAAAAATCTCTGTGGAATTTAATCAGGCCTTAAATGATGCGCAAGAATTTCTGTCAGCACATCCTGTAACTTCAAAAGTGCGATGTTATTATAATCCAGAAAATCCTCTTCAAGTTCTATTATCCGTAAATTACTCAGTCCGAACTTGGGTTCTAGTTGGAATAAGTGCATTAATTCTTATTGTTATGCTCTCTATTGGGACTAGATATATCTTCCACAAAGTTTCATTCTTGGAGGATATTAATCATAAAATTTTTTCTCTACAAAGTGGATTATGGATTGGAGCCATTTGTCCTTTCTTGTTCTTCCTTTTACTTCTGGTTCCTATTACAAACAAATATATTCTTTTGGTACTCTCACTATGTTTTATTGCTATCGGTTAGACTCCTTTATTAATTAGTATTACTATAGAGTTCAAAAGGAAAAGTTACATAATTGCGTGTTTTACGACTCTTTTATTTTTCATATCACCCATTATTATTTTTGGATTAACTGCCATCTATATTTCAAGTCTAAGCAAAACAACACAAATGATTTTTATAATGTTAGCAATTATAATTCCTATAGGTTATATTGTATGGATTATTGTAAACTGGGGCAAATTACACTTACGATTACTTAAATTATTCAGTAAAAATTCCAAGGAGAAAAAGAATTCATCTTCTATTCAAACAGAATTACCTATTGATCATAATGAAGATTTTATAATTGATGATAGTGCGCCTCCAACTTATGAGGAAGCTATTGCAAAAGTGCATTTAACACCTTAAAAACATTTTCTAATAAATCAAAATTCAAATATCGGGATTAATGAAATATTATTACTAAACTATTATATAATGTAACTTCTTGTATTTTATGTAAATATAATGTCAAAGAATTTATTATTACAAAAAGTGATCATAACTCCTTACAGTTTTTAGCAATTCACATATAAATTAAGTACGTATGCATTCTTCAATTCATAATCTAAATCTTATATTTTTATATTATACATAAGTTTTATGTTAAAATTATTACTATTTATCGATTCCAATTCTCATCTAATTTATTTTCACTTAAAACGCTAAAATCCTTAAATCTTATTTAGGTTCGCTTCAAATAAATATCACCAACCTGTGATTCATTATTATGATTGTTAAACTTCCAATAATTTAAATAAAGTAAAAAATCTTTTGCGTTGTTCTTCATTATTTTTGATTCAGAATATAAAGAAATTGCATATTGAAATTATGCATCAAGGGTTGATTTGAAAAATTCATTTACCTCTTTTAATGCTCTTCAAAATTCTCAACATGCAAATAATATTTTGAAGCATGATTCTTTCAAGAATTTCAAAATTTTCGGCAAATTCTGACAACGGCATTAAATAACTACGACGCTACTGTAGTTTAATAATAAGCAGAAAAGGCAATAGGAATATTTATCAATAATTAATTTTGAATAGCCCAATCTTTGCGTATTTGAATTTACTCAAAAAATTTTTCGTGTTGATCATTATTCTTTCTATAAATAGGATAAATTTATTTTGTGAAATGTTTAAGATGTTGAGCAAATTTCATAGTAATTATTGTGGAATTTACTGTAGTTAGCTTACAATGAAAAATTTTCGTTATAATAGTGAAATTTGGTTTTGTAAATCGCGAGATAACTATTTAATTTTTACTTATTACAGAAAACTTCCGGCATATCGACTAGTGATGCAGTAGAATCGTCCAAATGAATTTTTTTGATGTCAAAATTACGACAAAATCCAATTATGTGTAATAACAATTAGTAACTTTATTTCATAGAGTAACTTAGTTAGTCGATAAAATCAACTTGGTGTTCTCAAGTAACTCCCTTCAAATGCAATTTAAAGCGATCGAAATGTTGCTATTAATTGAAGTGATTTTTGCAAATATTCCTTGTAACGATATGCGATAATTTAGCTATGCAAAATGTATATTTTAAATTTTAAACAAAGTAACTATGGAAAAAAAAAGATGATCGTGCTAGCAAGATTAGTAGCTCAGGTGTTTTATTAAAGAGAATGGATAATAAAAGTAAAATTACTTAAAACAACATATGTATAAAAGTTACAACACAAAACACAGTTACATACATAATCAATAATAAAACAGATATAATTGTATTTATATTTAATGCCGTACGAATGTCATAATATATCGTAACCTAAATAAAAAAGTTTCAAGTTGTAACTTAGTTACGATTAGGGACGCAATAGAAAAACATATCTGATATCAAATATGTAGCGAGTTATGACATATGCCATAACAAGTTTCTACTGCATCTAGGGTCTTGGACCCTAATTTATTAGGGTGCGCTATATCATAATTGATCAAAACTATATAAGGTCAATCGATAAATTGATGGTAATAAATTTTCTGA
>CAJVPM010001809.1:0-11130 GCA_910592325.1 Scutellospora calospora | reverse complement strand
AAATTATTATGTTTTAATTTTCTACTCTGTAGTAATAAGCCCTATCGTATATAAGTGATGTGATAGATTTATTACGGACCAATTTGATTCTCTGTTTAACATAACCCCCTCCCCCCTATTTTTTTTTATTTATTTTTTTTTTTTACCTCCCTCCGCTATCCTGAAGGTCCTTAGACACCTTAGGATCTGTACATCTTTTAAGGCCAGAGTTATCATTCTGCGGAGATCAACGGAAGGCTGCAGGCCTCTGTATGTCACCGAACTCGTGAGATAGCTCATGCTTTTTTTTAAGTCCGTCATATGACGTCCCGGGTCCCTGGTCCCGCGGTGAAGGACCTACGTTCTCTAGGTCCGCAGTTCCCTAATTTCACATGACCCACCAGCCGGATCGTCCTTTTATTTTATTAGTCCTATCGCTATGCTGGGTATTCTCAATGTTAACGTCATTTGTTGACGGATTCGCCTTATCTGGTCGTCCCCGACGCCGTGATTATGCCGGTAGACTGCTTTTGTACGTATGAACCTTGTTCTTTTCTAAACGGGAAAGTCCTCTGAAGATCTTTTCCAATCGTGGTCCTGGCAAAGCCTTGTCACCCAGTTGGATTCGAACCCGCGACCTTGCGATTGTGACCCGGGAGCGCTAACCACTGCGCTATCGACCCACGGGTCCCCTCCCCCTATTTTTAAAAACACATAATATTAACTAATCAAATTGCAGTATTAACTTTTTGCATTTTTACAGAATTCCGATTCTTATGCGGATCTTAAATTAGTTATAATGGATTTATCCGGTAACAGTCCCGAGTTTGCAGATCGTTACACAGTTACACAAACGATTCAATTGATCCGGAATTTTTTTTATATACTTTTTCACTCTGCCTTATAACATATTATTTTAATCCCACAGCTTTCATATTCAATTTATGCAACGAAATTATATGTAAAAAAAAGTATATTATGTGAGCTAAGTTTGCAAACGTTGTTTTATTGCATAAAACTTTTTAAAAAACATAATGGATCCATATTATTACGGGTAGCTAACTTTATTTTATTTTTATTTTATTTTATGTAGTTGTTTAAGTCGTTTAGGATATATTTATTAGATAATAGAATAGTTATATGGTAGAATATTAAGCTTATATTAGATATAGAAGCGCGTGTAGAGGCGAATACAATATATAGATTATTAAGATTTTGTCAATAATAGCAATAGTAAAAAGTCTGTAAATTTAGTAAATAAACGATTCAGACTAATAAGTATATGTTAATTTACTTTGTGGCAGTGTTTATCGAGACTTATCTTTGAACTTTGGATATAAATTTTTGCAAAGTTTTTTTTTTAGTAAATTTGATTGCGGTGCTTATTTTTCTTATTTTTTGAAACTTACGATATTATTGGCTGATTTTCATGTGACATTACTTCCTGACATTCGTGTAAATCTTTTTTTGATTGGCTAAAAAGATATGCAAGGTCGGAATATCAATTTCCTTATTTGGGACGGTCTCCCAGTTTAAACGATCTGTCGAAGAATAATAAAATTTATTCGGCAGACGAATCATAGTAAAGCTGCCGGATAAAAAGTTTATTAACAAGTAACGATAAATAGATATATTATTTATCTGAATTTACAAGTAAAGTCTAGTTCTATAATATTTTTTAATTCCATATCTTATTTATAGGGTTATCGGCTTAAGTTCATCATGTAGTAATGATAGATTCGATTAGGTATAATTGAAGCAATAGATTTCTTATGAATAAAGTTTATTAACCAAATGATATATTATTTATAATAAACTAGAACTTGCATATGTCGCCAGGTTTAATATTGTATGTATAGATGTATAGGAGTTTTTTTTTTTTTAGGATATGAATGTTATATAACAGATAAGTTAAATTTAAAACAGTGACACTTCACGAATTTTAAGCAACAGTCTAATGAATAATAGATTAGTTAAAATTTTAAAAATGCAATTATTATGAATATAAAAGTTATACATCAAAATTTAATATTGTTAATGGATTAGGGTTAGAATTTGATTTAAAGTTATAGGAAGATTAGTTTATGTCCATATTTTATAAAAAAAAAAAAATAAACTTGTCTGTGAAATACGTTGTCTATGAACGTCTATTATGTCGGTGAATTAATTATCTGTCTTTGAAATGATTGTCGGTGAAATATTATGGAAACCTTGCTTAGATTTACTTATCATAAAATGATTTTTCATTTCGCATAGGTCAGAGACTTGAAAACCTTGGAAATATAAGTTTTTAAAATTATGTACTTATTGACATTATAAGTACTATATATTCAAGATTCTCACGTCTTTGACACCATCGTAAAATAAGACTGAATAACCAATTGTGAATCAAAATGTTATCATTTAAGAAGCATTTCTTTATTGTTTTCTAGCTTAAGACTGTTCTTACTTTTATTTCGTGACAGTACTTGAAAAAATGTATTTCTTTATAAAAACATTATTCAGAACTATACAACTGTACTAATTTGTAATTATACAATTTAGACAATTTTAGTGATAAATAATAATTTTAAAAAACAAATGAAGTTAAATATCAATAGTTTTAGAAAAAATCATAATACTTAATGAATTGCAAAATGTTTTATAGCAAAATAATAATAATAATAACCCTATTTTAACTTAACCAAGCTTACTACTTATATCAGTTAGTACAAGCATTCACTGCTTTTCTTGCAAAAATCACCTGCTCGGCACTTCTCGCAAAGATCTGAGCGATGCTCGCCACCCGCCTCCTTTTGATCTTTCAAAAGATGATGCCAGTCTGCCAAATTATTAACTTTATTATGACATCTTTTACATTCTTGTTTTAAATAATCCTCTGTTGTTAAATCTATAGCAGGTATGTTGTTCTCATACTTTTCGAGTAAAATCCAGGCGTAACCGGATTTCCATTTATTTTTGCATTTTTTATTATAACAATTCCATTCTGCAAAAACACGGTGCCATTTCTCTCTTTCATCATCAATATATGTATCTTTACAATCTTGTTTAAAATAGGTCGAAATAAAATTATGCCGAAGACGAGGACAGTTTTTATTTGTGCAAAACTTCGTTTGCAACCTTCCATTTTCACGAAACTTTTTTTTATTTTTCTTTTTTGACCTTGTCTCCATAATCTTCGATTTATACTTGAAATGGCTGTGAATGAATAATAATATGAGATTCTGAACGGTTCAATTTATAGTGAAAAATTTTAATAAATTCCCACATAACAGCAACAATAACAAAATGCAATCACCCTAACCCTAATGAGATTTACCCTAAACCCCAATTCTAATTCCGGTCATATGGTAATAAACATGGGCCAATTTAGTCAGAACCGTAAGCATTGGACTTACTTTAGAGAATGATAAGTTATGTATCGGTTGGGAGAGCAAAATATAAAGAATGTCTTTATTAATTAATAATGTTTATTAAGAAACTATTGTTAAGATTATTATTATAAATTATTTTACAAAGTTAAAACTGAACGTTATGTTCACTACTATCACTTTACTATTAACGCAGGTGCTTATATAAAATTTTCCCTTCCTCTTGAACAAAATTAAGTAATTCAAAGATAATCTAATAAAAATGAATAAGACTTATAACAAAATATAATAGATCCATAATTAAATCATAAATTATAAAATGAAGTTATCGTTGATATTTGAATTCAGATATTCATTTACTCACGATAAATTCCCACCATCTTTACGATATGCTTAGTTGTGGGAAAAATGTTGAATCATATCTCCAATTTCGTGATAATTCAATATGAGTGATTAGCGTTAGGTTAAATAAAATTTGAGCCAATCATTTATGTGATTATTGAGAATAAAAGTGATTATCTGGCATCAGACTATGTTCAGGCTTGCCAAATAACTCAAGTTATTTGGCAGTGATTACATAATTCGCCAAATAACTTGGTTATTTGGCAACTCGCATATGAAAAAAAAAAAGTTTGAGTTAATCGAAAGAATTATTTTTTTTATAGTATTTGAAGTAATGAATTTTTTGGTTTAACATAATCGGGGTTTAAAAAATCGTATTTGTATTTTAAATCTTAAAATCGGAAAATGAAATAACAGTGTTTAAATTATAAAATATGTAAAATATATATATATATATCAATTGTAAAAGAGTCGTTGAATAAATAAGCTTACACTTAATATACAATAGAATTTATAGATTGCTTATTTTGAAACAAATATATTACTTATTTCATTTGAAATAGGTGTCTGAAATTTAATTTTGAAACCTCTTAATAAAGTTTTTAAAATTCCAATGAACCGAGTGAAAGTTTTAATATGATGGAATTTTTTAAAATTGTAATAGACTGGAGCAAAGTTTTAATCGGATCGAAATTTTTAAAATTGTAATAGGCTGGGGCGAAGGTTATAACAGGATCGAAAATTTTTAAATTGTAATATACTGGGGCGAAGGTTATAATAGGATCGAAATTTTTAAAATTGTAATTGACTGGGGCGAAGGTTATAATAGGATTAAAAATTTTAAATATCGTTTACTCGATCGAAAACTCATCCAGGAAGATCCCCAAAACTTCGGGTCGGAATACATTGGAATACTGGTCGATTAAGCCGGAATTATGCCTAAAATCACTCTACGAAGTTAAAGCCCACTCACTAAGTAAAAATCCCCGCCTGATAATTTTGTATAAATCCTGCTAAATAATATAGTGTGAGACCCGAAGTGTGGTTAAGTTGGGTCCGGAATGGTATAACGTGACCCGAAGTCACGGGGGCAAAAATTACATTTATTGCATTTATTGCATTTATTGTATTTATTGCATTTATTGCATTTATTGCATTTATGTAATTTATCACATATATGTAATAAACGAAATAAGTGCAATAAAAGCGATAAATTAGATATAATACTTTTATTACATTTGTTAGATAAATTGTATAAATGTAATAAGTTAGATAAATTGTACACAAAAATTATATTATAAATAAAGGCCGTGTAGGCCCAGTAAGGAGGAACAACTCTCCTAAGTTTTGCTTAGTAAATTGAGTTCTTTATTTGAATAAATAATAATACATTAAATCCCGAATAACCCACTTTCGCTAAACTGTTTCCCAAACCCCGATCTACCGTAACTAACAGTAAGATCCTCGTTAACTTGTCCACGTGATACCTACCCCATAACTTTTCCGGTTAAGTTTTAACGTACCAAGACTAACCGTGGTATATTGTCCAGCTAACCCGACGGATTGTGGTTAGTTGTGGTTATTATATTTGTCCAATTACCCAACGAACTGTGGTAGTTGTGGTTTGAAGTTTCGGATACACGACGAACAGTTGTATCCAAGTTATCCAAAAACCCAAGGCTACAGCATTCACGTGGTTCGCCCTATATAATAAAAGATTATTGTTAGTAGGTTAATATTTGAAGGCATAATCACCAAGAAAACTATAGAGACTCACCTACGAACCCAAACCACCGACCAAATCTAAATGACCTCCTTCGACTAGGCCATTCGTAGGTTACGCAAGGTTTTAGATAGTCAAGCGACTGACTCACCGTAATTCCCCGGTGGCAATAGCAAATGCAGGCCAGCTCCGATGTCTTCTGACCCGGAATTTTGAAGATTGCTCTATAAAAATCCAATTCGAGGTGAATAGAAATAGTTTTTATTAATTTTTTTGAAACTTTAAACAACAATAACTTACAATAACTTAATTAAATTGGATTTTACAAACTTTAACATTTATTTTAAAAAATTTTTATTAAATTTTTGTTGAAATATTTTTGCTTAAAGTTTCAAAAAAAAATTATTTAGAAAAAATTTGTTTAATTTCTATTGACTCAACTCAACTATTGTATTTGGGTAGAATTTAACTAGTTGATGTTGGGCCCCAATTGGGCCCAGCTATCTATTAGCTATAGTTGTTAGGTAAAACTGTTTCGCATAAATGATAAAAGATGAAACCTAATCTCTGAAAAGATGAAAAGTGATGAAACCTTGATAAAAGATGAAACCTCTGATGAAAGGTGAAGCTTCTAATGAAAGAGAAAATAGACAAAAGATAAAATCTTTAGCAAAATATAAATCTTCTAGAGATAGAAATCTTTAAACTTTAATACAAGACAAGGTTCTAATAAGGATAAAAGGCTAGCTACAATTGGTGAATAAAAACTTTTTTTTATATTAATATATTATATATGTGGTGTTTTATATACAGTACATTTTTGCATTAAATTATATTTTCATATAGAAGAATTTCCAAGTTCATAGTCATTTAAACCAGAATTAATTAACTTTTCCTAAAATTACTTAAATTTACTAATGAGATATATTGATAAATTGCTAGATAAATTACAGATATTGAATTATTATTAAAAATATATGCAATTCAAGTTAGAGTCTATACATTTATGTTCTAATTTTATAAAGAATATTCTATACAATAGGTAAGCAAACTTTGCTAAACTTCACTAAATATATTAAAAATTAATAATGATAAATTATTAGCAAAGTTTATTTTTTATATTGATTACTTATTTTGTAGAATATATTTTATAAATACAAAACAAAAGAAATTATATTACTAAAACTGTTATCCTATAATATAAAATAATAGTATTCAAAATTTTTAAACTCTTTTCAATAATTTTTTACAATAATATTTTTACAAAATATTGAAATATAAAGATTATATAGTTAGTATATATTTATATAACAAAACTTTATAAGTAATTACTTTTTTTTTAATATTAAGGTAAGGTTTTGCTTTTATTTTTATTAGAATTTGTATAAGATTCTACAAAAGATTTCTTAAAATTTACAAATTTACTTACAAGAATTAAAAACCAAACAATAAATAGTAAACTATCTAATTTATTTGCAATTTAAACCTGCTAAAGCAATTAAAAACTAATCTATATTTAGATATTTATAATAGTATTAAATAAGTAACTATATTTAGCCTACAAGATAGACTAGACATCAATTTTATATTATGCTAGTTCAAGAAGAGAGTATAAATTGTTATTGTTAAATAATTAATCAGATTAACTACATAAATATATATATTTATAGCTAATTTTAAAATAACTTGAATATAGTAGATATTATAAATAAGTAGTTTTTTTGAAGTTAATTAGAAATATTATTTGAAGTATTCTATTCAGCTAGTTTAATACAGTAAAGTTTTCAAATTTGTTCTTAGATATTATTAGAGAGTTTAAGAAAGAATTGAATAATAAGTTTAGAAATTATTAGTATTGAAGATATAAGTAAGCAGTTAGTTAATTATGTAGTTCTTAAGTTATTTGTATTGAAAGATTAAGTAATAATTTTGTAAAAAAGTCTTGAATTGTTTGAAGTATTAGAATATATACAAATTAATTATTAGAACAAAAAAGCTAATATTAAAAGTTTTATAATTATTGCAAAAAATATAGTTATTATATATAAAGATATTTGAGTAGAATTAGTGAAAATATGATAATATTAAAAATTCATTTAACAAATTTTTAATTTAAAAATATTTTTGATAGCTAAGTTGAAAAGTAGTAAAGTTATATAATTATTTTTAGTTGTTATTAAGGAAAAGCTATATTGTATTCTAGTTAATATATTAAAAAATATATAAATATTTTGTATACACTTTTGAGAAGACTACATGGCTATAATATATAAATTACAAATATTTTAATTAGTTTTTATATGAATTGTTTAACAAAAAGTTTTTAAACAACAATATATAGTAAGAATTATAAAGATTTGTATAATTAAATTATAGAAAAGGTAATAGTAAATAGTATTTAGCTAAATAATTAGCATTGTTATTATATATTTTGTTACTATATGCTTAAACTTTGTAGAATTCAATACTAATATTAAAGAATTTAATATAATAGAATAAAGTAATTCAAATAGGCTAGTATTGTAATAAAGAAATTTTAAATGATAAATAGTTTTTTTATAAATTTATTATATTTGAGAATAACAGATAATGAGTCTGTATAAATTTAAATTTAGCTATTTTGAAAAAAGTACTTATAGCTAATAGAATTGAAATTAGCTTAGTATTATAAAAGGATAGCTAAAGTTAAATTTGTGCAGAGAATTTGTGAGAGATTTGGTTATGATAAACTTGAACTTATTCTATACTCATAAAGTATTAGTGAGTATAAATATCAATAACTAATCTATTAGTATAAAAAACAAATTATTATTAATTACTATTTGTTTAGTAAATTATTTTGAGCTAAATAACTTTATTAGAGTTAAAGATTGTAGTAATTAAAGATAAAGTTATTTGTAGAGTTAAGAATAAAAAAATAGTAGAAAAGTTGTAAGTATAATAGAATATAAAAAATCTAAATAGTTTGTATTAAGTTTAAGTTTGTTAAAAAAATTTGTATATATTCTTTAGCTAAGAAATTTGTAAAATATATGAGTTAGTAACTTTTTAAGAATTTAGATTGCAGTTTTGATAAGGTAAGTATATTGGATTTGAGTAAAAATAAAGATTAGTAGAATCAAAGTTAAGTTATAATATCTAATAAGTAATTAATATAGAATTTTTTTTTAGATATGAGTATTATACTTTACTAATAACAACTGTTAATAAAGGTAGCAAATAAGTTATTAGCTAAGATTTAGCTCTTGTATTAAAATATTTAATAATATAAGTAAAAAAGTTATTAGCTAATAGCTAAAATTAGTTTGAGATAATTTTTGTAATAGAATTATCTAAAATTATATCTCTAGAGTTGTAAACTATTTGAATTTGCAGTCTTTAAATAGGTAATTTAGTCTTAGAGAAATATAGATCTAGTTTAAAAGAGTATAGTTATTAGCAAAAATTAATTGTTTAAGAAATAAGATTTGTTTAGTTTATAGTTAATATTTAAAGAAGTTAGTATTTAATTCAATAGCTATATTGACTATATCTAAGCTCACTATTTAGCTGTTCTATATATTTTAAACTTCTAATTATAGACTTTAAAAGAATTATTAATAGTGACTACAAAATACTTATTTATTATAGACTTTTTTTTTTTACTACTACTAGAAAATAGATATAAAACTGGTAGTAGTTACAGAATCTTTAATTACAAAGTTATAAATAAAAAAAATAAGAACTATTTACTGATACTGTTACTCAAAATTTTAAACAAAACAAAGCTTTAATAACTAAACAAATTTCTGAGTTTATTAAGAAATTCTGATATAAAATTCAAACAAGTATTATTTAAGTAGCTCTAATAAAAATTCTAAATAAAAAATTTAAAACTCATAACTTTTACTACTAATACTTCTACAAAGTAACTAAACTCTATTAAAATCTTAAACAATTTTTTTTTTTTTTTTTTTTTTTTTTTTTTTATTTATTAATAATATCAAAATAGGAAAAGAATTAGTACATTTGTATATCATGATGATATATATGTAGATCTAATATACATTCCTAAAATACATTGTTGTTACTAATACTAGTTAGTCATCCAATGTGATATTACACCCTCATTTTCTATTTGTTAGCTAATTTAAACTGAGGTTACTATTAGCTATAGAAGAGGTTGAAGGAGACCTCTGGGATTAGAAAGAAAAAAAGTTAGAAAAAGCAGTTGTATAGAGAAAAGTTTTGGAGTAATAATTTATAAATATAGTTATCTATGTTAGAATTGTAAGGAATATGATTATTTATAGTATTTGAAGTTTGTAAAGTTTTTGTTTGTTTTTTTGTTTTTTTTTGAGATTCCACGAGCAGTTTCCTATTCGTGTTGTTTTTGGTTTCTGTCTTTCCAAATTTTGTTATTAAACCAGAGTAATAATGAGTTTGATAGTTATATGAAGAAGTCAGTAGCTGATTTTTTAAGTAGTATATTTGTTTGATCGAAACAGGTTGTTGAAATAGTTCCTTGAATTAGTAAAAGAAGTATATTTAAAGAGTTTTGAGAGCTGTAATCAGATATTAGGATTTGAAGAATTATTTGAGAGGAAATGTTGTTATTTTTAGTATTTGGAGTTGTTCTGTTATATGTTGTTATAACAGATTTGATGAGTTAATTGAGTGTTGTATACAGGAAAGTAGGTGTTTAGTATTTTCATACTGGTTACAGAAAGAGCTGTTAGATGTAAGATATAGATTTGGATAACGAATATTTAGATTTGCCATAGTTGGGAGGTTGTTGAGGAGTATTTTGTTTCTGAGTGAGTAGAGTTTTAGATTGTTGTTTTGGGAATTTATTATATTAATAAGTTGGTAAATATTGTACAGTTGTAGATTTCGGAGTGTTTTAAGTTGTATAAGTTTGTTAAGAGTTTGAATTATTTGTACAGAATTTACGTATTTTGAATGTAATAGGTATTTTGTTCCATGAAAAGTATATAGGTAGAGAGAAGTAGTAAATATTTAGTTGGATTTCTATTTTGTTAGTACCTTGTTTTGCGAGAGAGTCAGCAATATTATGAAAAGAATTTTTAGAGTATGATTTAGTTTTATACATGGTATAATGTATATTTTTCTTTTTGATAAAGAAATTTAATATGTGAATAATGTCCCAGTTATTTTGTTTAGTTTTAGTAGGAGAGTTGTAAGGTAAATTGTTTTTGAGTATTTGGATCACAGAGAGGTTATCTAAGTAAATGTGAATTTGAGAGTTAGTTGGTAGGGTTAGAAATAGAAAGATGAATATTGAGAGTTCTGCTCTTGTCGAGTTTGGTATATTTGAAATTGATATGTTAAATTTGATTTGAGTATTATTTTGAAGTATCCATGCGATACCAGTTTTGATATTTGGGGTTTGGGAGTTTTTAATGGAAGCATCTGTATAGAAGTATAAGTTGTTTGAGTTTAAAAGTAGGATTTGGTTATGGAGATTTATAATTTAATTTTGGTGAAGTTAGTTTGTAATTGTATTTTGGATAAGAGATTGTCAGGTGATGAGATTGTTATTTCTGGTAAGATATATGTTGTAGATGTTGAGAGAGAGTGGTATATTTTATGTAGAGCTTGAATTTCTTGTTGATTAATACTGAGTCTGAATTGTTGGTTTTCTTTCTGTGTTTTGCATTTGATATTAGTTAATTGGTTATAGTTAATATGGAGTTGGTTTGATGTCAGTGATAG
>CAJVPM010001808.1:0-11135 GCA_910592325.1 Scutellospora calospora | reverse complement strand
TTCAAGAAACTAACTATTTATAAAAATACTAATAATAAAAATAATAAATAAAATAATAAGATAAAATAATTGAAACTTATTTTATAACAGTAGTAAAGAGAGATTGTGGTGTTGAAAAAAGAGGTTGTAGTATATGGTAATAGTTTTAGTAGGAGTAAATAGAAGAGAATCTAAAACTAAAAAAAGAACTTCTGCAGAGATGCTCACTATATACATAGTTCTTACAGTTAAGAAGAATACCAAAGCCTGCTCTGTTTATTGAGTCTAGTTATTATATAATTAGTCCTTTACAGAAATAGGCTTAGCTACCTGCTTACTTCTATTATTTTCCTCTAAAAATAGTTTATATAGTATAAAGGACATCATTATTTTAGAGGTAGTAGCTGTATTAATGAGATTTGCAGAAGTTTTTATCAAAAAGAATTATTGGAAGAAGAGTTAAAGAGATTAAGTTCATCAATCTCTTTAGGTAGAGTAAAGTTGAGTTTTTTGATGATAAGTTAGGTAGATTGGGAATAGAAGATTTTTTTGTATTTTTTCTGAATTGAAGCAATTGAAATATTGTCTTCATATTAGAGAATATCAAAGTAAGTAAGAACTCAGACTAAATGATGTATGTCAGTAGTTTGAGCTAAGATTTTTTGAGTAGCTTAAGTTGGAAAGAGGTTAAGAATTTCATCATTTTAAGTAGTGTAGTGAAGAAAAACTTTAAAATTTTAGTAGAAGTAATATGTTTAATATTTAATATTAGTTTCAGTGTTATTGTTTTTTATAAATTTTTTCTCAGCTGTTTTAGCAAGCTAGCAGAACAAACTTGTTGGAGTAGGAATTTTAAAGGAGGCAGAGTATTAGTTGTTTTTTGAAAAAATAGAAAAGTCAAGTTTTGAGAATATCAAAGGGTTTTTGTTTTGATTTGTAGATTTGATATATAGTACAAGAAATTTTTTGAAGGATTCAGTGAAGAAGAGTAAAGAAATGTTTTGGAAATTGTGTTTAGTATTTGTAAGAATAAAAGAATATTTATCATCCTTATCTGCATTGCAGGTATGTATGTAGAAAAGAGTAGCCTTTCTGCAGAGTAAGGTATACTCTCAGAGAAAATTAATAGAAGTAATATTAAATATTTTAAATAAAAGATTTTGTATTTCTCAGCATATTTGGTTGCAATTTGATATTTTAAAAAGTTGTAAACTTTGGATTTAATGATATTTTCTGATTGATGCTTGTAGATATTAAAGAATTTTTTAAACTATATATCAAAGTCTTCTTTAAAGAGCTTCAGTAATAGAATTTGGAATATGTTAAGAAATAGTTTAGTGTGAATATTAAGAAAGATATTGATATTAGATTTGTTATTATTTTTGATTTGAAAGAAGTTTGTGTTAATTGTATTGTAACTAATTAAGTAGTTAAGTATAAGTCAAATAGGCATGATGTTTAAGTCTTTATCAAACTTTTCTGTATAAATAGTTTAGTAGGTTGAATTAAGAAAGAAATGAAGATGAGCAAGGTTTAAAGATATTTGTAATTAATTTAATAATGTATAGAGAGGTATATTGTAATGAGATTAAAAAATTTTTATATAGTTAAGTTTAGTAAAAAGTATAGAGGTAAATCTAGCTAGAAGAAGTTTAAAGGTTTTATGAAGGATTTCAAAAGAAATTAGAGTGTTTATATTAATTGTAGAATTAGTTTTGAATACAAAATTAGTTAAGAATTCAGAATATTAGCCTGCAAAAGTTTTAAACAAATATTTAAAAGAGTATTTGAAAAGAGTTTTATTTGAGGAAGTGAATTGAATAATTTTGCTAGAAGTAAAATTGATAAGGTGAGGTTTGATAAAATTGAAAATTTGTTGAGCAAGAGGTATATTAAGTTTGGTGTTATTCTTTATTTCTTTAGTAACTGAAAAGGTTTTGAACTAGTTAAGGTCATAAGAAATATTATGTTTGTTTAGTTTATTATTATTGTTGTTATTAGAGTTGTTATTGCTATTATTGTTATTGTTGTTATTGTTGTTGTTGCTATTATTGTTGTTGTTATCATTGTTGCTGTTGTTTTGGTTACTATTGTTTTAGTTTTGAATATTTGGTTTTTTGTAAATTTATAAAAATTTATAGTGATAAAGTTTTTCTGCTGATATCATATACTTGGGAGCAAAAATGATTATAATATTTTTATGTTCATTGGTAAGAGGTTTGATTAGAATGTCAACAATTTTTGAAATACAAGTATAATAAATAAGTTAGGTTTTGAAGAGTACAGAAATTGTATAGTTAGATACGTATTTATTGTTAGTAGTATAAACATATGATGGATTTTTAATTCTGCAGATAATATAGGTATGTGGGTATTAAAAGTGTGCTTGAATAGTTGCAGGAGTTATATCAGTTTTGAATTCTAGAAAGAGAATAGTAGAGGTAGATTGAGTAATAAGAGAAGAGATGAACTTATTAATGATTTTTTTGTAAGTCTTTTCAGAGATTATATTTTAGGAAATATCTATTGCTTTGGGATTTTCTAAAGTAGTATGAGTTAAAGTGTAGTAACAAGTAGTAAAACTTGTATGATATTGATCGCAGAAGCATATAGCAGTAATAGGTTAGAGAAGAACAAGGAAGTAGTAAAGTTTTTTGTTATTTTCTTTACAATAAGTTAGTTTAATATTGTATACAAGAACATAAAAAGAAGATGTTTTGTTTTCATTCATTACTACTCCAAAGCAATCCTTGTATTTGAAGTAGTAATAATTAATATTATATGAATCAGGTTCCTGACTGATTAGAGTAAGTATATTTAGAGCTTGAGAAGATGAGGTCAAAAAAGGTATACGAAATAGTATTATTTGTTTTGTATAATATATATAATATGATATAATACAAAGTATGACTAGTGTAGCTAGTATAGCTTGGTAGCTAGTGTAGCTAATTTGGCAAGTGTAGTATAAAGTACAAATATGTAAAACTAAGTTAAAAATAAATTAGGTTTAGTACTATATGCAGTACAAATTAAAAAGAAAAAAAATAAGTAATTAATTAATTTGTATTAAATTAGGTTGAATTAAAAAAGGAATTAGTAATTGTTGAGTAAACTAATGATTTTTTCTGAGATGTCACATGACCCAGTTTTAGGTTTAAAAGAGAAAAAGATGAAAAAGTAAAAATAAAATAAATTTTAATAGAAAAGCTTTAAAGCAGTTTTTTGTAGCTAAAATACTAAGCTTTGGTCCGTTTTGAATAAAATTGATATTAAAATGAAGCTTAGAGTGAGCTAGGTGCAACTCTTTTAATTAGCAAAAGTTGTTGATATAGTAGAAAATTGAGAAATTTTCAGAAGAACAGTTTAAAGTTTAAATAAAATATCTTAGTGAGTTTAGGTCTAAAAGCTATAAAACTAGACTGCTTTGAAGCAGAATATTGTATAAAACAATTTTGCTTAGTGGCTTAAAGGTTATTTACTTAATAAAATTTTTAGTTATAACAAAATATTTTTGAGAAGTTTTGGTATGAATGATCTATAGAAAAAGTTAGTAATTTGTGTCTTTTATTTTTAAAATTAGAATAATTTGATTTATTAAAACAATAATAATTATAGAATAATAAATAAAGTCATATTAAATATAATTGATATTCTAATAATTAATAGTTATTGTATAACTGATAATAAATTTATCTAGTAATAAGAATATATGAATTTTGTAATTTACTATAATTGAAGTAAATTACAGCAAATTATAGAAAATATTAATTGCAAAATATAGTATAAATAGCTATATTAATAATATTATAGTTAAATTTAATAAAATTATTTTAATATTTTATTTAATAATATAAAAATATAATAAAATCTTATATTTTAATAATATTAGTTCAAAAAAATTTAACATTTCTTAAAAAAAAAATTTAATACAATTTACTTTTTTAAAAATATAATTTTTTTGTTTTTACAAAATAAAATTTTAAATATTATTAGTACTTTAATTTTAATTAATAGTTAATTATATAATTTATTATTAAAAACAAAGTTTATTAAATTATATTACAAATTTTGTATATTTCTGTTTAGTAACTTATAATTTTTTGCTTGATAATTTTATTTAGCAGAAATAGTAATAATAGTTTAATATAGTTTATACTATATATTTGCTAAATAATAAAATTATTCAATATATTATAGTAAGCTAATAAATAATAATTAGAAACATTAATTAAATAAAAATAAAAATAGTTATATTTCTAATTATTTAATAAAGGTTTTATTTTTGAGAAAGTTAAATTATTATTTATTATATTTTTATTATGAATTCTCAATTTATATATAGCTTAGATATAAACTAGATAGAATTTTTTTTAAAAAAATATAATAAACAGCTTTAAATATTATTGTTTTTTTTTTTTTTTTTTTTTGTTATTAAGGCCACTTCTTTGGCCGATTAGATTTTTATTAGTTTGTTATTACGGAACTATCACATGAATAGTTTCCTAAAGTTTTACAGTTACATGATGAGTATACAACAAGCCACACGTACAACTTTAGTCATTGTCTAATTTAAGTAGTCCACCATACAGATGATCGACTATCTGTTGGTTCTACACTATGCTGCCATATCTGCAACCCGCCTGTGAGTTATCTATTTAAACACTCTGATTATTAACCCTTCCCACCATCTCAAACTAACGTCACCACTATGACCAACTGCTGACGCTAGCTAGTTTACCCATGGATCTATTTCTCTGCACAGCTTAGGTCCTCTCGGGATGCATATGCCTAACATATTGTGAGCCGCAGAGCTCCGGTTAATCTCAGAAGTAATTCCTACCAGAGTGGTCATGTGCTCATTTCACAGATTCACCTGGATTAGACCTTTGTCGATGTTTATACAAACTCAGTTCCTGCCGTAGCCGTCCACCAGATATAGTCCTCCAAGTTCCAGCTGGATGTTTTACGAGGTAGATCCTCTCAATCTAGTTAGCTGCCAAGCCAAGTTGGTGTTGTCACTAATACAAGGTACCAGGCTGCGTTACATAGCGGACTTACTCGCATCTATCGATCTCACATCCTTTGTACTCAGGTTTTTCACTGGATCAGGCATTAACTGGCTTGACTATCGAAATCCGTACTACTTCACCAAACTCAGGATTTCTACCATGCAGGTCCCCTGCTCATAGATCCTATCAAAATTTATTCGTATAACATAACTCGAGCATTGTGTCATACTTCCAATTTCCGATTAATATTGGTGTAACGTGATTTACAGGGTTGTAATCCCCAGAAATGAGCAGAGTTTAACGTAAGTTGGGTACAAAGGTCCAGGCAATTATTCAAATTTGTCGACAGTGGGATTTGAACCCCAGACCTCTTGCATAGCGGTCTGGCAACCTAACCACTATACTAAGATCGCCAGACCTGCTTAATCTTTTTATATTAATTAAGAAAAGCTATATACTTAATAGAATTTTAAATATTGCCTATAGAGCATCTCTACACTTTAGTTAAAATATTTTGTTAAAGAGCCAGTAACAAAATATAAAACTATACTACCTAGATGTAAAATTATGTGTAGTACAACTTTACTTAAGCAGCCAAAAGTAGTTAACTTAGTAGAATTTTCAAATATTGCAAGTTTTTTCTAAGAAAATTTGGTACAAATAATTATTAGAAAGTGTTAATGATTTGCATTCTCCTCAAATTATATTTTTAAAAATTTATAAAAAAGAAATATTAAATACTAAAAAATATAAATTCTACTTTAAAAAAAATTATCTTTTTATTTTTTTAAGTAAATTAAAATTAAATTTAAAATTAAAATATATTAAGTTATTTAACTTATAATTAAAATATTTTAAATCTCTATAAGGAGAAATATCCTTTGCTTACTAGATATAGTTCATTCTAAAACTTATTTTGTTAAAACTAATAATTTGTTATAACTAATAAAAAATAAATCTACTATAATTATTTAATAATTCAAAACTAATAACCTGTAATTTCTAATAACTATTGTTTAAAAAATAAAATATTTTTTATTTTAATACTATACTTAATCTGTAAATCTCTTGTACTAAATTTTTTCAAAAATTTTTTAATAAAACCAAATTTTTTCAAAATTTTATTAAATAAACTATGCAAGTACTCTTAAGTAAGCTTGTTCTATATATAATTTTACACTTTAATAGCCTAGTTTTATAATATTTGCTTTTTTTAAACAAAGTTATATGTAAATAACTAAAAGTAGCAAAATTTTAAAATTTCTTTAAATCTAACTTTTAAACTCCTCTTATACTCTTAAATAAAATTGTTAGTCAGTTTCTTTTAGTTATAACAAGCCTTAAATCATCTTTTTAGCACAAATATTAAACTTTTTAGAGTTCTAAATAGCCTTTAAAAATATTTATAAATTTTATTTTTATCTCAAAAAATTTTTTTACTTCTGTCATATAATCTCTAACCAAATTAGCATAAAATTGTAATCTTTATTTAAATCATATCTTGCTAAATTTGTTTTTATTTAATTTGATATAAAATTTATTCTGTATAAAAAATTTGTAATCTAATTACAAATCTCTTTAACTATTTTTAATTTCTATAAATATATATTTTATTATTATTAAATTATATTTTTATTTTTAGTTATTTTAATTTTTTTTTTTTATAACTTGAGCAATCTTGCCTATTACTTTATTAAAGAAAACTTAAATATAAATATAAGACTAATTTAATATACAAGTATATAATTAAATTTTTTTAAAACTATTTTAAACTTCTGCAGAAAACCAAGTATATATTGGCTAGACTTAATGTACAGAGCAGATTTTAGCAAACTTTGCAACCATGAAAACTAGATATATGGTAAGCAACTTTTCTACAGAAGAACTCAAAACAACTTCAGTAACTATTGCCTTATTATACACTGAAGTTTCCTATTATAATCAATTCTTAAAATAATATAATTATCTCACTCTTAATTCAAATTAAATACTTGAATCATTTATTCAATACTTAACTAAACTAAACCACAAACTTTTATTCAAAATATCAATTAATTTTATTCTAAAAGAAACACATATCTATACTAATATTATAGACTTACTATTACCACATTATACTATACTCCATCCTACTAACTATACTAAATTCTTTCATTTACCTATTAGGTTTTAAACTCTCAACAATTCACTATTACTTAATATTACAACATATAATATAAAAAGATATAACCAACTATTAAAAAGAAAATTATAGGAGGAGTATTGTCTCATCTATAACTTATATATTATAAGCCTTACAGAAACTAAAATATCAGCTCAACACACCATACTCCATTTCTTTAATACAAAGGATTTTATATATTTCTGGGCTAACTCTGAGACCTCTGCAGAGAGTACTTGTATTATGATTAACAATATAATTAAACCATATATACACAATATTTATACATAACTAAAACTTCTATTGCTACTTATACTCATCATCCCCATACTTGCGCAATTTGTTATTTGCAAAATATTACTCGTGCAGTTCTTCTGACAAAAAACACATTCACGACTCTACTGCTATCATTTTTAAGAAAAGATTAATTCATAAATCTTGCTTTTTAAATATGCCAATTTTTCTTTCTAACACCAAATCTCTTAACTCCTACTAAAAATTCTTTCTTAGCTCTATTAAATTTATTCGCAAATCTAAACAAAACAAACGCAATTTTCTTAAACAAATCAAAACCTCATTTCTAACTAACAAAACTTAATTTATACATAATAAGTCTAAGGATCTTAACTGGTTCTTCAATTATTCTATTTCAGAACAAATGAAATACTATATGAAATTAAATACTCTACTTGCTTTTACAATTTTTAAATTCATTCAACCTCATCTTAAAGATTTTAAACAAGGCCAAACTTGACAACAAAACAACCAACAAACTATATCCAATTCTAAAAATACAGATCAAGAATTAAAATATACTTTCAAATATCTTCTTCGCTCTCTTGCTAGCCAATATCCTAATTTTTTAACAAATTTTATTTATAAAGCAAATTCTGGAATAAGCTGCAATATTGAAATTCCCTTTAATACTCTTTATTCAACTTTTATTACACTTCTTGGATCTTTTATTAAAATTTTGTTTACTAACTTAACTACAAACAAATTTTCTGCTCTTATACTAATATTCCACTATATACTATTCCAAATCATATTTGTATTGCTCTAAACTTTGCTCATCTTCATTTATATTTAAACTATTCTTACCAAACTATTAATTATATACAATTTACTAAAGACTTAGGTATCAAACCTATCCACTTCCAACTTTACTATATTTTTAATGAAGATCAACTAAACAAACTACTAGTTACTATTAAAAGTGATTACAAATTTAATATCTATATTGATTTAAATATCCCTAAGCAATATTTTTTAAATTCATACAAAATAATTTCTCTTAAAGAATGTAACTATACTTTTGAAAAATGGTATAATTCATTCTTTGAAAATTATAGTTGTCAATTTATCCTTATAGACAAAATCAAAACAAAAAACTATATTAAATACCAAATTTATCTTCAATTTTCATCCTATCAAAAAAAACTCCTTCCTGAATTTTTTGAATATTCTACTTCTTTATTACTACAGAAACATTCTAAACAATCTACTAAAGCAACTCTCTTCTATCTTCATACTTATGATTTCGATACTACTCAAATATACTCATTAATTACTAATAAACAAAAATATGATTTTTCTACTATATTCAAAAATATCTTCAAAAACTCCTTTATTCGCTTCTCTGTTACCTCAAAAATGAATATCGATAATGATGACAAAAAACCTACTATTATTTACTCTACTTTTAACTATAAAATATTTGATGAAAATCAAAAACATCAAGCTAGCTTCAAAATTCTAACACCAATTCTACTTTTTAATGAACTAGCTGATATTGCAGAAAAAGAATTTATGTCACTTAATAACTCAACAACTAATCCTAAACAATAAACATACTATTTTTATACTTATTTCAAGGCTTTTCTCTTAGCTGCAAGTAGAAATGATAATATCTCTGAGCTAAGCCAGCATGATGCAATTATAAAAGTTATTCAAGAACCTATCGATATATACTATCTTACATGTATTCTCTTATTCTATTATATCTCATATTAAACTCTTATTAGTTTACCTCAAATTCACTCAAAATACAAAATAACATTTTACCCTCAAGCCTAACAAATAATTTATGATAAATTTAAAATTATTTTCAAGCAACCAAAATCTATTAAACAATCTCTGCTCTTCAATACAAATATTATTCAAGAATCTTCTTCTTTACAACAAGAAGATAACCTAACTGAGGTAACTATTGAATTAACTTCTAATAATCCTAAACTTTCATCTGCAGAAATTACTACTCAAAATTTCTAAAATTGTCTTCTGTAAATAATATAAATACAACCACCACCTCTAAAATAATGATATCTTCTACTTCTTGTAGGCTATTTTTAGAGAAGAATGTAGTAAGTAAATAGGTAGAAAAGTCTATTTATGCAAAGGATTAAATTATGATTGCCAGACTCAATGTACAAAGCAAGCTATAAAACCTTCTGCAACTGTGAAAACCAGATATACAGCAAGCGATTTTACAGAAGATATTCAAATTTTCTTAATTACCACTACTCCAACTCCTATTGAGGAAATAACAAATATTTGTTATAATAAATTTCTAAATTATTACAACATACCTACACTCCAGAAACTTGAGTAGCTGTTAATCTGGCTGTTGAGTATTTTCCCTTCTTTTATAGATAAATATGTTTTAGAAAGACCTAAAAATCATAGGTATTATTATTAAGAGCTTTAGTTATTAAAAGTTTTTTATTAGATTGAAGAAGGCCATTTATATTAATAGAAACAATTTTAATAGGAAGTGATGTATATTCAATTTCAACAGTAGGACTATTGAGGTGAGGCATATTGTTAGAGATGGATCTAATTAGTAAATGATAATATTTTAGTAGATTGTTAGTTTGAAGTTGAATATGATTTGGAAGTAATAGGTTATTATTGTTAGTATAAATATGTGTTTCATTATAGGTAGTATTAATTGAAATTTTAAAAGATTTGGTAAAGTTGTTGTGATAAAGATATTGGATGAAAGAACCTAAAGTTTGTGGTTTTAGGAGTATAGGTATATTGTGGTAATTTAGAAATTTATTGTAACATATATTTGTTATTTCTTCAATAGGAGTTGGAGTAGTGGTAATTGAGAAAATTTGAATGTCTTCTGTAAAGTCACTCACCGTATACCCAGTTTTTACGGTTGCAGAGGGTTTCCTAGCCTGCTCTGTGCATTGAGTCTGGCCATCATAAATTTGATCCTTAACGTAAGTGTTGGCCTTCTTAATACAACACAAATAACATAAGATATAGAAGAAAAGCTCTTAATAGTATCTAAGTAGAATATTACTTTACTATAGCAGTTTGTTACAAAGTTAATAAAAGAGTAAAGATTATACTTTATTTAAGATACAATATCGATAATACAAGACTATCTATTAGTTTCTGAATTAAGAGAATTCTAATATTAAAGAGATTGTAGAGGTCAAAATCTAATCTGAAACAAAGAGAAAAGAAAGAGTTTATATAGCTTTTTACAATTAAGAATAAGAACAGTAAAAATGGTTAGAATAGTAAAAATAGTAAAAATAGTAAGAACAGTAAAAACAGTAAGAACAGTAAGAATAATAAGAAAGTAAGAATAGTAAGAATAGTAAGAATAGTAAGAACAGTGTTGACCTATAAAACATTAAGAAAAAAACACAAAATTCTTAATAACATTTGATCCGCTAGTCCAATTTAGATGAAACATATACTATTAGAATCAGCTCACTGAAGCGGATCTAATGAGCTAAGAATCATTAAAATTCAATAACAAGATCCTGAGATAATGAAGTTCTGGCCTTTTTATAATAATTGTATAATCTGATTAGCTGATGATTACTGCATGAGATTCATTACATATACCATATCTATTATCTATAGTTTTTGAGACACTTTTATTACTTATCATATATATATCATATATCATATTTATTTTATATATTATACATGTATTAGTTATATTATATATTTTATTAGTG
>CAJVPM010001807.1:0-11140 GCA_910592325.1 Scutellospora calospora | reverse complement strand
ATATTTTACTTAGAAAGTATATATTTAAAATTAATATTTAAAGTTTTATTTTAAAAATTACAAAAATTAAAAGTGGATGCAGGTAAATTTGCCTGTATTACAAATTAAGGGATAAATAGTTAGCTCTACTCTAAATATAAGATTATACTTTAAACTATATTAGTTATACTATATACTTAAATAATACTTAACTTATATTATATTAGCTATAAGATATACTAGTTATACAAATTATACTAGTTATACAAGTTATATTAATAATACAAGTTATACTAATTACATAAATTATACTTGTTATACAAATTATACTAGTTAAATAGATTATACTAGTTATATAAGCTATACTAGCTATATGCTATTAGATACAAGTTATATAAAATTATATAATACAAACTATACTATATCAAGAAGCTCTTACAAACCTCATCTTAACTTGATAGTTAACTACAACTCAATATAGCTATAATATATACTTTAATAAGTAAAAATCTATATACATTTAATTTAAATTATTTTTACAGAAAATATTCTAATTGCTTTGAAGTAGCTTTCTATGAAGATAATCTAAAGAATATTTTATTTATTTTCTCAAAAGCAAGCTAATTACTTGTCTCACTAAAGTTCTTTGAAGTAGTAAAAAAATTACTTATTTTATATTTGTTTTAAAGATTTTAGCAACTGTTCAATATCTATATAGTAACTACTATATTAACTTCATTTTTGTAATTAATAAAGAATATAATATTTCTTTCTCTAATTTTATAATCTATATAACAAACTTAACTAATAAAAAAACTAAAGTCTAGGTCTGGCGATCTTAATGTAGTGGTTAGGTTGCCAAACTGCTATGCAAGAGGTCTGGGGTTCAAATTCCACTTCGATGAATTTGAATAATTACTCAGACCTTTGTACCCAACTTATGGTAAACCTTGTCCGTTTCTGAGGTTGTAACCCTGTAAATCACATTGCACTAATATCATTCGGATATTGGAAGTATGACGGAATATTTAGAGAGCATAATATTATACAAATAAATTTTGATAGGATCTATGAGCAGGGGACCTGCATGGTAGAAATCTCGAGTTGGTGAAGTTGTACGGCTTTCAACAGTTATACTAGCTAACGCTTGATCTAGAAAAGAAACTATCTTCAAAAGATGCCAATCGAGTCAGGTACGTATAAATCCTTTCCACAGGGAAGATCGGTAACACCAACCTGACTTGGCAGCTAACTGAATTGGGAGGATCTGCCTTGTGAAATATCCGAGAAGATAGATACAGAAAACTGGTGGAGAGCCACGGTAGGAACTAAGGTTGTACAAATATTTGCAAGAGTCTAAACTAGGTGAATCTGTGAAATGGGCATAGACCGCTCTAGTAGGATTGCTTACGAGGTTAACTAGAGCTCTGCGTGCCACAATATGTTAAGCAATATGCATGCTGAAAGGACCTAAGCTAAGTTAGGTAAATGGATCTGCAATGAGCTAGCTGGCTTAAGCAGTTAGGTGTTACAGTGACATTAGTTGATTCCGGTATTGGTTAGGTGAACAGAGTGTTTAAATAGGTAACTCACAAATAGGTTACAGGTATGGCAGCTTGTGTAGAACCAAACAGGTAATCTATCTGTATGGCGGACTACTTAAATTAGACAATAACTAAAGTTGTACGTGTGGCAGATTGTACACTCTTCATGTAATTACAAACTGTAGAGAATTGTCAACAGATGACCTCATATATTAAACTAATAAAATCTGCTTGGCAAAGTAAGCTGCCTTTAATTAAAAAAAAAAAAACTAAAGTCTTTTTACAAAATCTTGTCAAAATCTCTAAAAGTATTTCTTTATTTTCCATATTAACTTATATATTTATTCAAAATATTAGCTTTTAATCAAATATAGACTTATTAACAACAACTATAAACTTAGGCTAGTAGCAGCCTCTCAATGATTAGAAGTTAAAAGTTTGTATGTACAAACTAAAACTTTTATGAGAGAAATAATTGCTGTGACAGATCATACTTAGGTACCTAAAAGCAGTCAAGTAAGCTTAAAATAATCAAAAGGAGGATAGTTTAGTATAAAATTTTATAATGAATTATCTTGTAGCTTATAGTAGCTTTTCTTTAATAAAATAACAGACAAGATTACCTAAGTTTAAAAAAAAAATAACAACTATAAACTAACTAATAATACTATTTTCTACAAAGGCAAAGTATACTACTATATTTGTCTCTCAAAAAACAATACTAACTACTTTTCTTTTTCTACTAATTTTAGCTTTATATCTTTATCTACTTATAATTTTCTTTTACTAGAAAAAACTTTATTGCAATATTTCAAAAATTATAACTTCAAAATTCATTTACTCATTTTTTAACTTCTTTAATATCAACTATGATATTGATATTTTTAACTTATATTCTATTACTACACTAACAAACAATACTTACTTATCTTAACTTTATACTACTACTAATACAAATACTACTAAAGAAATATCTTTTAAAATTGAAATTAATTCTACTACTAGTTCAAAAGACAAATTAACTCAAAATTTAACAAACTCTGAAGACCAAATCTTGGATAATAATATAAAAATTGATATTTTAAAAATACTAAACTCTAAAAGAAAAAGTACTAATACTAATGAAATTCAACTTTTTAAAACAATAAACTTTCTTACTTCAAAGCTTTAACTAAAAATTTAATACAACTACAAACTACATTTACTAAAACTAAAAATCTAAACTAAATTCAATATTTAACTAGCTTACAAATTTTTTAATTACAGAAAAAATAGAATCTAATATTAAATTGCTAACTAAACTTTGATCTTAACTATTTATCTTTCACAAAAACAATATTATAACTTTATACCAGAAATAATTTTATTCAAATACTTTATTTGCATAATAGCAAATCAAAGACCTAATTTTCTAATAGAATTAATCTATAAAGCTAACTCAGAAATTAATTTTAATATAACAATTCACTTTGATCTTCTTGAATTTACTCTTAAAAATCTCTTATACAAATTTATAACTATTCTCTTTACTAAAATAATTATGAAGTAATCTTTGTATTATCTATTACTATTCTACTTTATAAAATTAAAAACTATCTTCAACTATATTTGAATATAGTATATCTTTATCTTGACTTAATAGATAATTTCTAATCAATTAACTTATACAAAATTTAATAATGATTTTAAACTTAGATCTAAAAAGTTTAAAATTAATTCCAAAATTTAATATACTAATAAAGAATAAGAATATTTTACTATTTTTTGGATTTAAAATTCAATATCAAACTATTATTCAACCTCTTTTAAATACTTTTTTTTGAAAAATTCAATATTTACTCTCTAAAAAATTCTTTTAACAACTTTATTAAATAGTTTGAGAAAATTTTTTTAGCATATTCTTATCAATTTAGTATTTTATATATAATACTAAGTAAAACAGAACTAACTATAATTAAAAAAATAATAAAGCTATACTTAAATTAGTAATATTTCTAAACAAATAGAAAGTAAAATATATTTCTCTTATATCTAAGATAATAGAATATGACTACTTACTAGCTAGTACAAAACTTATAATACTACTAGAAACTATATATAAGTATTTAGTATGCATAATACAAAAAAAGCTAAATAGAGTATTTTCTCTTAGACTATATTCTAGACAAATTTGCTTAGAAAATTAAAGAGTAAATACTATTTTTTAAATAATTTAATAAAATATTAATAATATAAGATCTATATTATATATAGAATATATTATTAAAAATATATTCTATAAACTTTATTAAGAAGTTTTTTTTTTTTTTTTTTTTTTAATATTAAGGTGAGGTTTTGCTTTTATCTTTATTGAAATTTGTGCAAGATTCCACAAGGGGTTTTTCAAAATTTACAAATTTGTTTACAAGAATTAAGATTTAGACTATAAATAGTAAATAGTTATAAACAATAAACTATATAATTTATCTGCAACCTAAACCTACTAGAGCAGTTAAAAACTTACCTAGATTTGAATATTTATAATTGTATTAGATGAGTAACTATATCTGGTCCATAAAGTGGACCAGATTTTAATTTTATATTGTGCTAGTTCAAGTGAAAGATATTAGTTATTATTGTCATATAGTTGGTTAGGTTAGCCATATAGGCAAGTATATGTATAGCCTATTTTGAAGTGACTTAAGCATGGTAATTGTTGTGAATAAGAGGTTTGTTGAAGATATTTAAGAATATTGTTTTGAGTTTTCTATTCAGAGAGTATAATATAGTAAGGCTTCCAAATTTGTTTATAGATATTATTAGAGAGTTTGAGGAAGAATTTGAATATAAGCTTAGAAGCTATTTTATAAATATTAATATATGTAGCAAGTAGTTCGATAAATGAAAATAAAATAAATCCTTAGAGAGTAGTTTCAATTGTTGAAAAGTTTTGAAAGAGTTGTTGGTGTTGTAGAAAGAAATGTAAGGTTAGTTGATTATGTAATTCTTAAGTTATTTGAGTTAGAAGATCAAGTAATGAAGATGTAAAAAAGTTTTGAATTGTTTGTAGTATTAAATTATGTATAGAGAGATTTTTAGAGCAAAAGAGCCAATGTTGAGAGTTTTTTGAGTATTGCAGGAAATGCAATTATTATGTGTAAAAATATTAGGATAAAGTTAATAAAGATATGATAGTATTGGGAGTTTATTTAATAAGTTTTTAATTCAGAATAATTTTTGGTAACTTAGTTGAAATATAGGAATCCACTAGGGTGACTACAAAAATTGCAGATCATATGATACTGTTAATCATCTTCGACCCTGCTAATCCATAATTATCAGATTACACAATATTAATTATCTTAAAATTTTTTCACTCAAATATACTTTCTTTTATTCTCAGTTATTATAAAACATTTAGCATATTATATATAATTACATTAATACAATAAAATTCATTCATAATTATAATTAAATTAAGGGGAACTTGAACAAAAAGATAAATACATTAGGTTATATAAAGTTAATTAGTTGTTTCTCATAACTCAGTCAGGCAGCTTTTGTAAATTTTTGAGAAAAAATTTTATAAGTTATTGATATGAATACTTCTGAGTGGATTTTTTTTAAAAAAAACAAAAAAAAATTATATATATTTTTTACAAATAAAATTTTCATATTAAAAAATTAAAAGCAGATGAGTGAGTCATTTTTAAATTCACATATTATAGAAAACAATTAATTAACTTTGTATGGGCTTAGTTAGAGTAAGTATAATAAGTATTTGTCAAAGAAATAGTTAATTATATTGATAATAATTAATATTTTAAACTCTTAAGATTTTAAATAATATGTATATTCAATTAGCTTTATCACATACTCTAGTATTTTCTATACCTATGGTACCAGTATTATTAGCCATATTAGCTAGAATACTTTTACTGGAACCTGTTTTTTCAGAATTACCTAGTTCTTCTGAATACAATAAGTACATCAAGTATGGTTTTCTATTTGATGTCCAAGTTGTTCGCTAGTATTTTTGTCTTTTTGTTGTCTGTATATCTTTTTCTATTTGCACTAATCGGCTCTATTCTATTATTGAGCAAACCTAGCACCAATTATTAGCAGACTTTTCAGTAATGATTCGCTTGATTGCCTGTTTGAATAATGCCTAATTTGACTCAACAAAAGAACATGCTTCTTCTTCTAGATCTTCATGAATATTAGTACTATTGTGAAGCATATTATTAATAGTAGGTTCAATTTCAATAGGTACAACAGATATGGTTTCATTACTTTCACAATTTTTTAGAACAAGGAATAGAGGAGTAGTATGATACCTAAAATTATCTCATATTAATCATCAATATTAGCTATTTTGCATAATGAAAACCTGCTGGACTAGATGTTTATATAGCAAAAAACAGCTTCTGAGAAAAGCTGAGTAGCTACATACCTACTGATTAATATCAGTGAAATATGAACTTTCTAACTTTTCATTATTATCTTGTTTTTTTTTGCCTTTAGTATTTATATCAACATTAATATTTGTATTTTGATCACTTTTTGTTCTTACAGTATTTCATTTTTTTTTAAAATCATTCCACCATTACAGTTCAACAATACCAGCCCCAATTTGCAGAAGTCTTTCCTTTTATGCAAGTATTATCTTGTTTATAAGTGTCCAAAATAATAAGTCCAGTTTAGGGTGATTAAATCGATGTAAATAACATCATTTTATAATATTCCAATAGGCTTCTATTTTCATTGTAGTTTTGCCAAAAGGTATAGTTGGCCTAACTGAACGTGCTCAAAGATGCTATCGATCTGGGAAATATCAGTTAGTTCAGAGGTATGCCCATAATAGCCTTAATAAATTTTTAACACAAAATTGATATATTTCTTTTATAGCATTATACCTGATATCTACTGGTGTTAGAGTAGTTCTTTGAGCATCAACAGGTATTATAGGATGCATATCAAAATGTTTTTGTGTAAGTATCAAAACTATTTTTTGATATGCTAATGGACAGATAAAATACTTTGAGGGTCATAATCATTTTCCATTAGGTAGAAAGCTGGATCAATGAAGTCAAATTCGTTAGTAGCCTGTGCAACATTATAGATTATATATAGCTACTTATCATATTTTGATAGTTTGGCTTTTTCTTTTAGTTTAAGCTTCAATGCCTGATTCATATGCTAAGCATATAGTTGAACTGACCAAGGTTTCCATACTTTAGATACAGCATTAATTTTAGCAAAATCCTTGCCAGTAAATACAAAGTCTAGATTTATACTATGTGTTTTTATAGTTTCTAGGAAGTACTCTAGAATCATATGCTATTTTCCTGTGCTAGTACTTGTATCCGTTACTTTTGTTGTATCAAGGACTAAATATGCAATTGGAAAACTAGTACCTTCTACATCAGCTATGATATCATATAGTTCATAGCACCTTCTTGCTGTTTTATAAGTTGCATCAAGATAAATCTCACTAATTCTAATATTACGGTTTTTAATTTCTTCTAGCAGAGGTGTAATAAAGCTAATAGCAGTAGTATCTGATTCTTTTATTTCTAAGCATGATTAGAAACTATAGGATCTATGTTTATTTAGCAATTTACATGCTGATTCAATATGATTATTAGAGCATTGAAATAGTTTTTGATTTGATATAGACTTCCAGTAGTAGATATGCTTAGAAGAATATTTTGAGATATCAAAACCTTGGTGTCATAGATGATTTTTAATTCTATTGTAGTGAGATGTGAGTATGCTTTAATTTCTTTCTGTAATTCATTAGACATTTCAGTGCAAAGGTCTGAGCATAGATAAAGAGAACCATGATAAATATTTACTTCTACAGCATTAAGAACTAAATCAACTTGAATAGTAATTTTTCTTCTATAGTTATAACGTATTCGCTAATTTCTATTTGAATCTTTATAATTTTTGAATTGTAACTCTTTTGATTGACAGCAAAAATAATAAAATTGCTCAATTGTATCTTCAAATATTCATAACATTTCTGTACTATGAAAGCTGTAATAAAACTAATTAGTAATATTATATATATCTTTTTTTTTTTTTTTTTTTTTTTTTTTTTTTTTTTTTTTAAGTATATATGTATTTTTAATAATACTTACTTCTATAAATAGTTATCACTACCTTTGATTTCAACGATTACAAGATTAGCTATTTCTTTTGATGTCTTGTCTTGAAATATAGAACTATTCAGATTTACTGTCAGGTGAGTTTGATAAGCAATATCAGCTATTTCTTCTGTTTGTACACTAATAGTCAATTCTTGATTTTCTTGTTCAATTAAGTCTCCCAAATCAAGATAATTGACTTCAAAATGATTTCTAGATTGTTCTGGCTCAGGGTTTTCAGATATAATAATTGTATTAGTAAAATCTTTCTCAGGTAAATCATTAATTTTATTACATTTTTTATATATTTTATGCTAGTTTCTATTCTATACGAATTGGTTATTAGAATGTTTACATTTACATCTACTGCATTCATCAGGAAATTCTATGTTTTAAGATTTTATTATGTTAATATATGGCTATAAGTTATATATTAAAATATTTTTAATCTTTATAAATTGCTCGTCAAGAAGTACTACTATAGAGAGTATTGCTAAAAAAGAAATTAGTTTTTATCAGTATAATGAAATATATAATTATTGATTGTTTAATATTCTTTGATTTAAATTGTAGAACAATTCAATTAAAGTGACAAGATATTCAACTCAAATTGTTAATACAAAAGTTATAAAATTAACTTTGATGAAGGTAAAAATAAGTTTATTTATAGATTTGATTACATATATTTAATTCTAATCTAAATTCTTTTTTTTTACAATCTTTTCTATAATCTTCTTTTTACTCTTTTTCCTAATTTGAGATTGATAAATATGGTATCACTTTTTTATTAGATAAAATATGATATTTTTTGTAACTATTTTCCTTCTATAAGGTTTATTATATTATATGCAAAAAGCAAATATTTTAAAATGTTTTTTTCGCAATACTCAATACTTTAAGCAGTTATTACAAGCTTTCTAATACTATGTTACTTCTTTCTTTTCCTCTCTATCAGATGAAACACAATATTCATACCAATTCACTTTGTATTTTTTCTTTATTTGGTTAGAATATCACTAATGTTACTGATATATTTGTAGCAAATAATAGAATCTGTAAGACTATTACAAACCATTGCGTAGCAAGCATAATTAGGCTAAAAAATTGTTGGAAACACTATCTAAATTAGCATGTATATTTTGTATGATATGCATGATAAGTAATAATTATTAACAGTTAATAATTTGATTTAATAGTCCCAAGGTTTTGTTAACTATAATTCATATCTCGTGATATATATTTTAGTCATCTGTATATTACTGCAGTAGAGCAAATAAAATCAAATCTGCTATTTTATGAATTTAAAAATTGCGATTAGCTTAAGACTTATATATTGTGATATGGTGATAAACCTGAAAATTTAATTTACTAGATAAGCTAATAGCATATGAGTAAAATTTATCTAAAGAATTTTGTGCAATAAATAAAATTTAGATTATTTTTGAATAATTTACGCATCTGTAATTGTAACTGAGTTTCAGCTAATATGTTTAGATTATAATAAACTTTACATATATTAAAAGTAGGTAGTTATTAAAATTTATCGATATTTAATAAGCAAAATAATGTCCATAGTTTTATCTCATTAAAACTAATTCTAAGAATGAAATTGAGACAATGTAATTTATTTTAAATACACCTATTTTTTTATTATAATTTTACAATAAGAATATTCTCAAACATCAAAAAATAATTAATTAAATAATGAGTATTAAGATGCCAAACAGCACAATTAATGACGATATTATAGAATAAAATATTTAAACATACACTTTTTTATTTTTCATGCTATAACTAGTGTTTGAAATTTGTGTTTTTAGCATTCTCATGAGATATGAATTCTCTAATAAGAACACATAAGTTGCTAATTTTATATAATGAAAACTGGAAATTATATACAAGAATATGAAATACGAATATAAAATTGAAACAAGATTTTGAATACTAGCTATTATATCTAAAACATCTAAAAAAATCAAATGAAAAATTTTTTTTCAACCAGCTGCTGAAGCTTCAACTTTGGTCATGTCACTTTTCTTTTTAATTTATTTACAATTTAAAATTTTTGCTACAACTGCAACAAAATCAATTTATAGTGAAAGTTTCTTTATAGCAACAAGTAAAAAAACTATTTTGATTTCTTATTTATATATTTTTTATTATGTTTTCAAATAAGTGAAGAATGAAATTATTATAAAAAAATATAGTTTGCTTCTCACTGATTCATTCATCAAAATGGTAGCTTACTTGGTTAATTGTTCAATTTCTGACTGATTAAAAATTTGCTTTCAATCCATTAAGTAAAGTGTTTGAAAAAATCTAAATATTTAAATTTGATAAGTTGTTCTTAACATTAAAACTTTTTAAATTCACTATATAGTAATCTATGAAATTGGTAAAAAAAAAATAAAAAAAATAGCATAAGTTAAAAAAATAAAATAAAATAATATAAATAAGTTCATTACAAAGCATTTTTAGAAACTTTTGTTTGATAAATAAATAGCTTTGAATTTGTATATTGGTGATAGTAAATTTTAATTATATTCAAGGTTTCTCTACACAATATAAGCTTTATAGATTTATCTCGTAATATAATATGAAAGTTAAAATTAACTCATACATGATACTTGCAGATTTGTTATGTGATCATATTTGTAGTAGTAGATCAATGAAGTCAGAGGTAATTGATAGTGTCATATGATCTGCAATTTTTGTAGTCACTCTGGTAGATTCAAAATATAGTAAAGTTAGATAATTGTTTTTGGTTATTGTTAAGGAAGTCCTATGTTGTATTCTAATCAATATATTAGAAGATATGAGAGATATTTTGTATATGCTTTGAGAAGACCACAAGGCTATAATATAAGAATTACAAATATTTTTAATTAATTTTTGTGTAGGTTATTCAACAGAGAAGTTTTCAAACTGCAGTATATAATGAGGATTATAGAAATTAGTATAGTTAAATTGTAAGTAAGGTTGAAGTAAGTGATGTTTAGCTAAATAATCAGTATTGTCATTATATATGTTATTACTATATGCTTATATTTTGTGAAATTCAATAGTAAAATTAAAGATTTAATGTAATTAAGTAGAGTAACTCAAATAGGCTAATATTTTAGTGAAAGAGTTTTTGATATAATAAGTAGTTTTTTGATAAGTTTGTTATATTTAAGAATAACTAATAAGGAGTCAGTATAGATTTGAATTTAACTATTTTGAGGACAAGTACTTATTGCTGCTAGAATTAAAACTAATTCAGCTTTATATGAGAATGGCCAAAGTTGAATTTGTGTAGAAAATTTGTGAAGAATCTGATCATTACAAACTTGAACCTAACCTATATCTATAGAGCATTAATCAGTACATATATCAATCCCTTAATTTGTAACACCTGCAAATTTGCCTACTTCCACTTTTAATTTTTGTAATTATTTAACTAAAACTTTAAATATTAATTTTAAATATATACTTTTTATGTAAAAT
>CAJVPM010001806.1:0-11140 GCA_910592325.1 Scutellospora calospora | reverse complement strand
ATAAAGGAATTTGATACAGAGATATGGAACTACAATAAAATTATTCAAGCCCTTAACACAAATAAAGAAATAAAAAACTTCATAAAATACAAACTTAATACAATAACTACTAGTATTCAAATATCTGAAGCAATAAAGAAAAAATTCATCTACAAAGACACAGCCTTCTTTGTAACCTTCATACAAGAGAAGAATACAATATTAGTATACTAAAAAGAGTTTATAGACTTACAAACAAAAGCAATACAGATATACAAACAAACTAATGAAATTACTTTGTTTAATAGAAAGTAAGGGATATAATTCAACTCAAACTATGACAAAAAATCATAATCGACTAACTACTGAATACAAACTTTTAGAAACTTAACAAGTATCAAATATACTAAGAGCTAAAGTATGCAAGAAACTTCATAAAAGCAGAAAAAATTAAAGACCACACCACAACACAGAAAGCAATAGAAGATGCAATAAGTGCAAAACTCTAAGAACTCTCTAAAAATCCAAACCTAATCTTAGAAGAAATATAAAATATTCTATTTTTTAAATTACTAATTAAAAAAGGTTGCAAACAACTACTATAGTAAACACACTAAAAATCATTTATAACTTTAGTCATCTACTCGAGATATACTTCAAAGAATTACTTCAACTCCCTGAAATACCCTATGATCTACTAATTGAAATGAAATATACTTTTCTAATATGTACTAGAAGCCAACTCTAACAACTTTACTACCATATACAGAAGCTCCAAAATTACTATAGTTTTGAACAACTACTAAAAACATATTTTGACCTACCACTACTAAGAGAAGCTCTGCTCATAACATACTATGAGCTCAATAGTTGAGTTCATGAGATATTTCCAGTAGACCTATTAACAGAAGAATACACAATCAAAGAAATAAAAGATATACTGAAAGAATACTATATTTTCAAGAACATAACAATTGACTACTTTAAACAAAAACCTCTACTATCCAAAAATCCACAAAAAATCAACCTCAATACCAAATTTGTATACCCAATAACAGACAACAAAGAAGCAAGAAAATTCCTGAAAATAGCTAAGAAGAAGTATAAAATAAGACTCCCAATTGCAGTAGAAATCATGACTACAAATTCTACTAACAAACTATGGTTACCTTATGACTATAAAGAAATTAAAGAATTTAATTTAACTATCCCTATTAACATATCACAATCGTTAACTGAAATAGCAAGACTACTCAGGACTACCTATTACTTTACAAGAATTTCTGATAGGTAGATTGATATTAAACCAAGACAACACAATATACAAAACCTAACAGAGGAAGAAACAAAGCCTCCAATTCTATCTACACTTATTAAATTTCAAGAGTATATAGAAAATAAAGAAATTAAGCTTCAAATTAAACTACCTATTACTACATAATAAGAAATTATACTAATAATTAACAAGTTCAAAGAATACTTTGAAATACTACAAATATCTGACTACTTATTAAACCTACTAGAACTCTCTGCACCATCTTGGAATATCTTTTATTAATGATAGAAAACAACAGAAGTACTAACAGAAACAAAAACAATCTACTAAAAAATAATTTAAAAATTATAACTCACAATGTACGCAGTCTAAACAACAACTTAAAAAGACAACTCTGGCTAGAATACTACAAAAAACAAGATATCAACATAGTTAACATTATAGAAATGAAATTAGCAGAATCAAAATTCAAAGTACTAGAGCTACAAAATCCTTGGTACAAGATATATACTGCAAACAACAACTCAGATACACAAAGAGATAAGAAACAAGCCTTGGTACAGCAATAGTAATAAAATACACTCTCTAACTATATATCTATAATATCCAAATAGAACCAGATACTGTAATAGGTGTCGATCTCTTATTTTTAAACAAGACAAAACTTTGAATTATCTCTGTATACCTACCTCAAGATAAAGTAATAAATATGAAGACCCAAAACCAAATTATTTTGTGAACAGAATAGGTAATAAGCAAGGAAATACTATCAATAATCATAGGTGACTTCAATATAAATCTAAAAAATGCAAACAAAGAGTTCAACTTATTATATATATTAAGAGAAATAATATACTCCTGTTACTCTATACTCTGATACCAAACATATCTACATAGAACACAAAAGGATCTAGTAGTCAAATAGATAAGATATGGATTCCATTAGCACAAATTAATGAATTCATAATACTGTAACTTACTAATGCAACATATATTACAGACAGTGATCATTATATCATACAAATACAATAGAATATACAAGATAAAATACTATACATATAACAGAAGAGTATTTATAAAAGAAGAATATACAACTACAACAGAATTACTAAGAAAAAATAGGATCATTTCAACAAGGAAGTAGAGAAACTAATCAACAATACAGTGACTATAAAGTCAGACAAAAAACATATAAAGGATACATAACAGCTAAACAAAACTTGGAATAAACTCTCTGCAGCAATAATAGAAAGAGCAAAAAAAGATATTCCTAATACAACAAAAAAGATAAACTACTCAATCATCAAAAAATATAACTACTATGCAACCAAAATATATAAAATCCTTATGAATATTAGGTCTGTATTAAGACACATAGAGACAAATATACTACAGATCAACAGAGAGTGATATAACCAAAAAATCATCCAAATTAACAAATTAGTCAAGGAAACTATACCAGAAATAGTGAACACAGAATCACTCTCTAACATGTTTCAAATACTCCTAAAGAGAAAAAGAGAAATCACCAAAGCTCACAATACTGAAAACAAAATCAGAAGAACACAGAATATAAAAGAAAAAATACAAAGACACTACCAAAACTTTTTTGAAAATACATCTAAAATGATTCAAAGTATTCTACAAAAGCATACAGACTCAGTAAATATATAGAATATCTGCACCAAAAACAATCTAATTATAGATTCTACAAAAATTAAAGAAAAGATAAAAAACTATTTTGATAATTGAACAAAATATAACTTTACCAATACAGCATATTGGCCTAAATAGAAAGAAGAATATAAACAAAAAGAAACTATAAGAGGAAACTAGTATGACAAAACTACAAAACTAATAGATATTGCAGAGCTTAAAGAGATCATAAACAAAGCTCCACTTAGCAAAGCAACAGGACTATCACAAATCTCTAATAAAATAATAAAATATCTAGAACCCAAAGTACTCAACCTGCTTTTAATGACCCTAAACCTGTATCTAAAAATACAGGACATAGCAAAAGCATAGAAAAATAGCACAATATATCTAATATCAAAAAGGCTAGTTTTCACAGAAGAACTCAAAATGACAAGACTAATAACACTAATAGAACATGCATAGAAAATTTTAACTAAGATAATAACAAGAAGACTGAATACTGTCTTTACCAAATATGAAATATTTGATCTAACTAATTATGTAGCATTATCTAATATATCTATTGCTATACCAATACAGACATTACAACATATTATAGAAGATGCAAATATAAACAAGAAAAGTTTATAGATATTATCTCAAGACATGAGTAAAGCATATGACTCTGTACACATTCCTCTACTCAAAAAAGTACTTGAATAGATTAAAATACCTAAAATTATAACAAATCTAATTATTAACATTCTCTCAATACAGCAAAACAAAATTATTATATGGGTATCCGAGTAAGTCCAGAATTGCAATAATCATTCACTAGGTATATTTAGTTGAGCTCATTTATATTAGTGATAGTTACTTGTATTATGATATAAGGGTAAAGTCTCCTGCATATTTAGTTTAGCTTTCATGTTTACATGTATAGTTTAGCTTTATATGTTTATATTGTAATCAGTATTAAATGATAATAAAATGAAGGGCAAGATCCTCTTGTAGGGAAAAAAAAAAAAAAACAAAATTATTATAATATTTGGCAATATAGACTCATATAATGTGTAAGACAGTATAGATCAAGAAGAGATGATAACTCTACTACTGTGAAGAGTATACTATAACTCCCTCCTAGCTAATATTAATAGAACTTATAGATCATACATACTAACAACTACAACAGATACAACTAACAAAAAACCAAATACAACATAATTCTATAATATACTTGCATACATAGATAATATGCTATAGGTAACAAATAACCAAACCTAGCTCAACTCTATTATAAAAACTGCCTAATCCTTTTATAACATAGCCAACATTAAAGTCAACCTGAATAAATCAGTACTTGCAACAAACACAATATTAAAAATAGTCTCTACTACAAGTATTAATTTTAATGACTAAACAATCTATGCAAATACACAAAATACACCTTTCCATTTTTTTGGTTGCTAGTTTATAATTAATAACCACCAAAAGATAATGCAAAAAATAATAGAAAAAGAGATAAGCGAGGTACTATAGTTACTTAAGAAAGCAACTATTACTGAAAAACAAGCAATCTATATAATTAATTTAATAATCCTAACACAGTTTGAATATAGATCACAAACCTATATTCTCAATAAGAATAGATGTAATAAAATAACTAACTGATATATGACAATTGTCAAACAAAAAGCAAGCCTGCCACATGGAATTTCTAATACTACAATGTATAACTACAAGCTATATTCCTTAAAGAAAATATGAAATATTATTATACAATATTATATATCTTCACTTATTAAACAACTAAACAGTAAAAACAATATAAACTAATCACTCAGGATCAGAATCCAACAGATACAGGATGCTGTCATGTCAAATGAATTAATCTTAACTTCAAAAACTATAGTTATTCTAATACTAGAAAATAACATAACAACTGCAAAACAAATTATATTACTGCATAAGTCAAACTTTAGTCTATTAAATTAGCTAGCATAGTGGTCAACCATATAGTAACAAAAAGGTACAAACATTAACTTGATACTAATAACCTATTAAACTCAGAAATATACAAACAAAAAACCAAACTAAAAGAAAAGCTAAACAAGTATAAACTGTGTTACATAGAGCAGTTTACAGATACAAACAATATAACAGTAATAGAATGGAACCAAATAGTACATACAATGCAAAAAATTCCAAAGAGCAAGCAACCAAAATAGTACAAAACAATATTAGAGATAATACTAATAGCTATTACAAAAAAGGAAAGAACTAAACTCATCCAACCTAACCTTTTCTACTCTATTGAACTTCATGAGAAAGAAAAAGATTAGGTAATATACAGAACCTAGAATATACAAATATTTAGGAAAATTATTGCTCATAAACCAGACAAACAAATAACTACAACATACTGGAAAATACTAAAAGGAAATAAAGGAAATCAACCTCAAAAACTTCAACAATATAAAGGATGCAAGCTATCTATAGCAACCTATTATAGAAAATATGCAATTGAAGCTAAACTAAAGCAATGCAAACTAGTAACAGTAAGCAGCAATAAGAAAATATATAGCTACCTTAAATCTATTACCTAAACAAGCAACACCTTAGAACAACAAAGCTTAGAAAATATCAACAATACAGACAGCAGACTAATAGATAAAAAAAGCTACTTTTCTTACAATATAATCCACAGTACATTTATCAATACAGAAGTACAACAAGATCTAACAACAATAGCAGATGCTATCAAAAATTACAAAAACCTAAGCTTCACAATCATAACAAAAAAGCTACAAGAGGAGACAAGAATCTAATACTACTTTACTTGAAGCATAATACCTACTTTGTACAGATACACAAGAAGAGTAAACTTCTAGCAGTAAAAAATAATAGCAAACATAGCCGCAATTACAACAATTATAGTAGTTGTACCTATAAGCAGTATAATAATAATTCAAACTACAAACAAATATATAGGGAGTGCTAGTAGAAACCAAGCAAATTGTTTTTAATGAGTTTTTTTAAAATTTTAAATTAAAATATCTCAACAACTATTAAACCAAACTTAATAAATTTTTTTTTATTTTAATTCTATAACTATATAGAATTAAAATAAAAAAAATTTTATTAAGTTTAATTCAATAATTGTTAAGATATTTTACTTTAAAGTTTAAAAAAAATTTACTTAGAAACAATTTGCTTAGTTTCTACTAGCACTTCTCTATATATTAACAAATCTACAAGCTATCATTCAAAATATACAAACAGAAAACCAATTGGCAAAAAAGAAGTACTGGCAATTCTGGAATAATATTATTACTAACATAGAAAAGAAAAATATCAAAATTAACCTACTAATAGCTGATAAGACAAACTCAGAATATATAAAAGGAACAAAAAGCTTTGATGACCTTCAAAACTTTACAAACACAGCTATTGACCTACAAAAAATAAGCTACAATATGACTACACTATTGTAGTATAATACTACAGTACACTTGACTACAAGACACTTTATACATAATATCCAAAATACAAAACAAGTAGCTTACTAGCACTCAACTAACAGAGCTAGTCACTAGGATACAAGCTCTCATTAGAACTTCTTATACCAATACTTCAACATCAATGCTATACTAATAACAAAGAAAACTAACCCCAAACACTCTGCATTAAAAGCATTCAAAATCAAACTCTTATTTGATGAATTACTAGTAGCAACTAATCTTTACAAACAGAATAAAGAAAAAAACTTAAACCTAATATGCTATAAATATAAGAATAAAGAAGAGGACAACTTCTACTGGCTAGCATGTTAAGAAAACAAACCTTTAGCCAAAGAAATAATACATAAAGTAGTAAAAAAAACACAGAAAAAAATCATTAAGGAAGAGAAGCAGATGTCCTACCAACAAATAAAAGACTTTATCACCTGACACTTTAAAACAAGTAAAGATAAAATCAATAGCTCACTATACAACTTTCAAGGCCTTATCAGTTCAGACCTACTTGAAGAACTCAAAGATATTACAAGAAAAGACAAGGACTTAGAAACTCTACTACACAAAATAATTAAAGGTCTATATAATGAAATCTGGAAACAGAAGAATATCTAAATTTACTAAAATACTCAAAGACTAAAAAACAAGATAGCTACTAATCCTAACATTACACCTAAGACTAGTAACTTATATGAAAACAATAGAAATACTAAAGAAAAAGACTAAGAAGTAAACCAAAAACTGTACAAATAAGTGAAGAAATATATACAGGATGATGCAAATATATTGTTAATAATAAATACTATAGTCTAGACAAGAACTTGGTCTGCTTAAATATAAGTTCAGATTATAGGTAAAGTAGCCTGATCCTTAAGTAAATTAGATAGCTGTAGTTAGAAACATATAACAATGTATTAACTGCAAATTGTTGTAATAACACATTATTATCAATAAAATTACTAAGAATAGTTTTTGCTTAAAAAAAATAAATAAATAAATAAATAACAACATTAACTTGACTTGTTAGCTAACTAGATTTAGGAAAATCTATCTTATAAAATATTCAAATATATAAAAGATTAATCTAGTAAAGAGCTATAGTAGAAATTGAGTTTGTACAAATATCTATAAAGGTATATACTAGTTTAAATGAGATATAGTACAGTATAGTTAGAATATTTTGCAAGCTTCTCTCAAAGAGAACAATAGAATACTTTGAGATAAGACCCTTTCTAATAGAAAAAACTAAAATGCAAAGCTAGTCTAAGTAGCTCTTAATAAGGTAGTACAAGATTATGCAAATTTAAAAATAAAATTAGATTGATATTAGAGATAATAAAGATATCAGAGAGTTTAAAATAGAGTAGATACTAGATATAGCAATTAGTAGGTAAGCTTCAAACAGAATCTTTAAATAAACAATAATTAAAGTTGTATATATAATTAATTGTACTCTTACTAACTAATGTAAACCTACAAATAATCTAATAAAAATTAATTAGCATTAAGACCTTATTATAACAATAAAAAAAAAAATTTAAAATTAATTTTAGATTAAATATATATAAAATTTGATCTAAATTCAAAGTTTAATTTTAAATCAAATTTTAAAATTAACTATTCAATTTAAAATTAAATACTAATTTTAAGCTAATTAATAGTTTTTAAATTGATTATAAGTTAATTATAGATTAAATTTTTTAACCAATTCAACCTGAATTCGACCAAAATTTTGAAATTCAACCTTCAATTAGAGATCAAATTTCACTTTTTCAACTAGTATATAGAAGATTATATTATTTTACTACTCAAAATTTTTACTATTCAGACTTTTTGTTATAAATCTTATTATGATTTATTCATATAATATTATATTATACTTTCTATATTTAGATCAATTAGATATAACTTAATTTATAGAATTACAACTCCAAAAACAAATAAAATTACTATAAGTTAGATACAAGATCTAAGTATATTCAAATTTTAATTTAAATTTAGATCTATTATATAACAATCTGACAATCTAAACAACTTCACCAAGATTACCAAATCTAAAAAACAAGTAGTTTTGTTATAATATAACTAATTATTACTTAGTATTATATTAATTATATATCAGATATAAACTTATTTTTTATACAATTAACTATTATTTAATGCTATTTAGATTATGTATAGCTATATACGAAGTTAGCAATAAAGGTTATTCATTAAAAAAATTATTAATAGAGCCAATAAAGTCAATAGAGAAAATCTATTCACTATTAAAAACCAATTTAAATACTAAAACTGATATTTTAAGAGATAATATAAATAGTACACAATTATGCTTGACTAAAGTTGACCTTATTACTAATTCAACTAATATATATTCTTATATTATCCTAAAACGGTTCCGTCCACTTCACTGACACACTTTATCGACACAACACTTTACCTACAATCAATTCACCGACATATTTGTTTCACAGACAACCAATTCCTAGACAAGCGCATTTTATAGACATCTTATTTCACCAACAGTTCATTTCACCGACATTATTACCATTATAAATAGGGTTAGAGGAATTTATAAGAAATAAACTTGTCGGTGAAATGAAATAGGTTGGAGCTTGTAGCAAACAAGTCTGTAGGTAAAGTGTTGTTGAAATAAAACGAGTGTCGGTGAAGTTATACAGATCCCAACCGTGGGATTGGCTTTATTTTATCACATGTATTTGCTGTATAACGATTAAATTGTCGATTATATTATCGATCGATCGTTATTTTATTTTAAAACAAGTAAATGCGCTTGAATACATGGTGAAGCTTAAAAAAAATAAATAAATAAAGAGTATTACAAATTTCATGATTTATTGTAATAAAATATTATTTTAAATAACTATACATGCTAGATTAAAATACCAGGTATACATATATTTCATACATACTAATGATAAATTCAATAAATTCACTATGTATAAAAAAAAAATAAATACTAACTCTAAAAGCTAAAAAATAATTTTCCAAATATGATTTTCACGATAAACTTTACAACATTGTCCGTTGACATTAATTTGGTATAATAGTTTATATTTGGAATAAATCATTGAAATGAATTAGGATCACTAACACGTATTTTAATGATTTAATTATATGAAAACTCCATTTTTTTAAATTGCATATGACATAAATAGTTAGAAATTTTAAATAGCTTATAAAATAATGAGGGTTAAAAAAGGGATCATAAGAAAAAATTGGGCTTAATTAGATATACGAAAAAGAAATACGGATGTCATTAAATAGTTGGGTCATTACAATGTACGAAAATAACGCGACTCGAACAATGGTTAAAAAAAAAAATTATACAAAAATTATTCGAAATGTACATTAAAGAAAAAAAAAAAAAAATGATAAAATGAGGAATAAAATAAAATAAAATATATGAATGAACGGAGACTTTTTAAGACTTCGAAAAAACGAGTATAAGGGTTTAGAAATCGAATATATGGGAAAAAAGCAAAAAAAACTTATAGATGCGTCAAAACGTGCTTAGAATTCATATTGTAGGAGTTCTCACTTTTTACTATTAACGCATTTAAGCGTTTTTTTATAGTATCGAATAAAAAATAAATGACAATTTGAAAGAATTTATCAAATGCCTTTCTTAATTTTGATTAGATTGCTCCTTAGGACGTTCAATATCCAAAAGGCTGGCATCTTTCTCAATAATCAAACATTTTAGCCATTTTATTTCCTTTTCTAATTCACGCACTTTGTTTTCGAGCATCTCAGCTTTTGCACTCATGTCTTTAGAAGTTTTTTCGAGAGCTTGTTCACGCATCTTTTTTTTTATGCGAAATCTTGCAGAGGCAGCAGTGTTTCGCCGCCTTTTATTTTCTTCAGCTATAAGTCGATATGCGTAACCATGATCTAACATGTCAGAATACGGATGATAATAATTATGTCCATTCATAATCATTGGGGGAGTTACCATTCCACTTTGTTGCGCAGCCGTAAGACAAACAGCTGATTGTTCAGAAAGTATTGGTGAACTTTGACAAGTTAAAGGGTCGGCAATTGTATCAGAAAACTGAGTTGGAAATAACGCATCATTTCCTATTACGCCATGTGGCATTATTTGAGGAGGAGGAGACGGATACGCAGAAGTAAACTTAGGTGAACTTGTAGGCGGAGGAGGAAATGAAAATTGATCGAAAAAGGGAGCAACGCCGTCGGTAGTTGGTATTGAAAGGAATGATTGTTGTTGAGGCATATTTTGTTGAAACATTTGTTGGATTGAAGCAGGATTACTATCGAGTATTTGTTGACCGATAGTATTGTCTGGCGTTTCTATGTTAGTAGGGAATTCCAATGGAAAATTAATGTTTGACAAAATTTCCAATTCATTTGACCTAGTCATTTCACGTGATTGACTATTAGGGTGTGTTAAGTTTGGTTGTGGAGAAGAGGACGGGTTGTAGTTTATTAAAAACATTATATCTTTCCGCCTTTTAGGAAAGGAACTTATTACGAACAATAATAAACTTCTTCAATTCACAACAAAGTTATTAAGGATCTTGGATAGATCTGCTTTTATCTCTGCATTATCCGTTATTAGATTGGCAAAGTGATGATTGGTCAAGACCAACTCAATTTGGGTCAAGTCGAGTAAAGAGTTTTTTTTTTTCTTGATCAACATAAGAAACATCAAGAAAGTCAAGTAAAAGGCTTTTTTTTATTTTAAAAT